>CP135563.1:4510754-4550663 GCA_032401905.1 Swietenia macrophylla | reverse complement strand
GGTTGGAGCAAAAATGAAATTTAAAAAAAAAAAAGAAGATGAAAAGGGGCTATCCCTAGCATCCATTGCCATCCCTAGTAGAAACTAGCAACAAATCCTAGACAAGGTTCATAGCTCTTTCTCTGATTCAATACTCCCTAAGAGAAATGGGTACGTAATTGTATTTACAGTTTATTTGTCTGATGATTTAATTTAGTATTTGAAATGGGGATGAGTTATTTTGTTTTGGATCTACCACAAATTAAACAAAAGTTTGCATCGGGGTTGTAAGTTTTGTTTTCGAGACGTTTTTGTTTTCATTTTCTTTAGTAGCTCATGTGATTTTAATAGTTTTTCTTCAATTTCTCTTAATTGCTTTCGTGTGGATGTATTTGTAGACTAGGAATTGATAATACATGCGGGAAATTTAGTGCTTGCAATCTTATACTTGCCCTGTTGCCTCTTTATTTGATTGCTCATCCTTCCATTTTTATGATTCTTGGAGTAAGTCTCAATTTTACCTTGAAAATCCCACAAATCCTCTGGATTTTTCCAATGTCACGTATATTTTTGATTGAGCGAATGCAAATTTTATTTGGAATATTTTCATTTTTGGGATGAAATGTGCTTGACTGGATTTCATTCTCTTTAATTTAAAACATTTGGTGTTTGCTTTTAAAATTCTATTGCGAGTGGATTTTTGCAAGGCTGTCACTGTTCTGTCTGCATTGTTATGTAAATTAGAAACATTGAAGCAATTCAAGCAAATTCAGTTATCACAAAGCCTTGGTTTGCATCTCTTCATCTAATGACAGTGGACAATATAGTTAAACTCTTCACAGTCTACGCATCTTTGGTTGATTAATCTCAAGTGTGCTGGAAGTTTGTAACTAGACCAGAAAGAAGGGGACTTTTTATTATTTGGAAATTAGCATATGTAATGAATGTTCAATAGCATGCAAGAAAAGTGAATATCTGTTATTGGATATTTTAATATATTTTTAGTAGTAGTTTATCTAAGTGAAAAAATTAAGATTAATTTTCCTTTATAATCCCCTATGATAGAAGCTTATAATTCAGAAATGAAATAGCCACTGGTTATATGCCATTTATTTACTTAATCAATCATGAGCTCTTGATTAATTAGTAAAATGCTCCTTATATGTTTTTCATTACTGTAAACAAGATATTTCTTGTCTGTATTATGATGCCACTAAAAGTTGAACAATCTCAACAGTTTTGTGTTTGCACGTAGTAGATACTTTGTTTTCTATGGATTTTTTTAAATCCCAGCTTTAGTGTTTTGATATACATCAATTTCATGTATCTTATGAATGTACATTTTAGAATATTTGGATGTTATCTAATTAGAAAAATTTTGGAAAGAGTAATAAAAATACACAGGAAGTGAACAAGAGGTAGGATGTATACATTATTTATGCCTTGTATATGAGCTGGGACAGATGAAGCTTGTTTTTTTCTGACATAAATTTCATTTATATGTGGTGCAATAACGGGTTTTGATGCAGATTTAGCATTTTGATTTTCAATTACAATTCTGATTAAAGGTCATCCTATAGTGCTCTATAAATAAATGCTCCAGATGATAAACGAGATGATTCCCTTGCTTACTATCCTGTGTTAGATGGGAGATTGGTGCAGAGGTTATAGATGACACCTAATATCTCTCTCTATTTCTATTTTCAATGACATCTAATTTCATGAACTATAGAAGTTGCCATAGTTCCTTGCTCTGGCCCATTTTCTTGCCTCAGTTTATGTAAGATCTTACTTTTCTCTTCTTGACATCGGGTAAAGACCCTGAAATGATTCCAAGGAATTCAAAGCCACATGAACGAGGCTAATCAATTGTTTTCAATATCTTGTTTTTTGGTGGGCATTTCAATTTGATACCACATACAAGACCTTCATGGTATAGTTAGATATTTCTAGTTATTTTTCAATAGTAGTGTATAACAGATTTCTGTCATGTGTGTTCTTTTGTACTCCTTTAGGCGCAAGGTGTGGTGAATCATTGTGTGAACAATGATATACCATTTTGACATTTTCCTGATCCTTCTTTTCCCACTTTATATATGCTCTCAGTTTATTCATATCGCTGTTACTTGCATTTGTGTGCAAAAAGAAGCGACAAATAAGCAATATTCTTCCTATTTATTATGTTAGTTGTTGTTTTGGAAGATGATTAAGATTTTTTATGGTGGGATGCATAAGAAATCAACAATTAACAAAATTAACAAGAAGAATATTACTTGCTAGTCATATCTCATTGCAAACAAAAGCAAGTATCAACCATGTAGATAAGCTGATTATGATTTATTTCATGTAACATGAAAAAGATTTTTTATTATGCAAAATTGGCAAATCAAACAAAAGAACAACTAAGACGTAATAGTTTGTATTGTCAACTTGTAAACTACTCGTGTCTCAATGGTGGCTTGCTTTTTATCTCAATATGAAAAAAGTTGAAGAAATTCAAGAAAAATGAAAACAAAGACACAACTTACAAATCTAGATGTAAACTTTCACATGCCCATTTTGCTAAATTGTAGATTCAGATGTTAATATACCCAAATGCAAACGTTCACATACCAAGATGCAACATACAAAAATCACTGCCTTGCTTCAGGCTTCTAATAAATTTCCAAAAATCCATTTGCAGCATCTTAAAGCAATAACCAAATTAAAGAGAATTAAATCCTAGCGAGCACATTTCATTTTGAAAATGAGAATATACTAAATAAAATTTGGCATTGGCACCATCAAAAGACAAACGTTATCATAGAAAAACCCAAAGGGTTTGTGGGTTTTTTTATTAGGTACCGTTAAGACTTACTCTAATAATTCAACCAAAAAAAAAAAAAGGAAGAATGGGCATCAAATAAAGGGGCAGCTGAGAAAGTGGTAGCTTGCTAGCTCTGTATATTATTAAGTCGTAGCCTACCCATACTTCCCCACTTTTCTGCTTCATATCTCTATATGACAACAATTATAAAATTAAAGAAAAATTGGTAAAATCACATACACCGCAGAAGCAAATGAAGCCAAAATGTCTCAAGGATAGAACTTAAATGTGCGCAGATGCAAAATTTCTTTTAACTTATGGTAAAGGTAAAATGAAAGGATTCATAACCATTTCTCATTCAAAGCATTGAATCAGAGGAAATGCTATGAAGCAGGTCTAAACTATATTTCTAATTTCTCCTCATTGAAGTTCCTATTTTCTTATTTATTTAGAAACACCCACGTGTATCTTACAAAAGAAAATTCAAAAACTTGAAAGAAATTGAGAAACAATAACTGTTTTATTTTTTTAAATAATAAAATATTTTAAAACTATCAAATTAATAAAAATAAATAATCATATTTCTTTCTCTATTAAATTAAAAACAAAAAAGATAAAACATTACTTGCAATAAAAGAAAATTAGGTTAAAATGATTTTAAATTTGAAGTTATGAACATTAGGGTAAGAGAGAGACGGGAAAGGTATTGGCGCCAAAATCTTTGGTTCGACAGCTCCTGCTTCTTCAATTTAACCGCGTTCTATTGACTTAGGAAGCTTATATCCAGTGATTCAAATTTTATTAGGACTAAGAAACCTATTAAGATTTGTGAATCCTCTTCACTTCGTGAAAACTATATTCCCATAACCTAGTTATTACCAGCTTTATAACATCTCTGTTCTTTAAATCTCAACCTGCTTTACGATTTCTTATTTTCTTTGTTTGTTCTTACAATTCCAGAGAAAGTTGCCAAAGTTGAGATGAATCCTCGCAACTGAGTTTATTAACGAGAAAAATTGTACAAGACTTTGTTGATAAACAAATGCGAGCATCGGCAGCCGCGTCGATGTTGATTATGGGTGAAGAAGAAGAAGAAGAAGTTGTTTCAATAGAGAGCATGGTGACTAAGTTTGGCAATGTCGGCTTTCGTATACCCAGAAGAAGAAGGGATCATGTCACCAAAAACTTGAAGATATGCTTTGATTAAACCCAAAACAATGACAAAGAAGAAGTGATCAGAAAGCCTAAAAGGCAAAAAAAAAAAAAAAAAAAGGGTAACGATGATCAACAAGAACATGTTCTTGATATGCCTGAATGTTTCAAGAATTGAATTCAAAGATAAGAATGTTACGGATGTTGTTCTGGTGAAGCAGGAACATATCACGTCCTTTGATTTACCAAAAAAAAAAAAAATCGTTTGTCGATACCTAGGAATAAAATAAGAGCCAATGATTTTATCGATGAAGACGAGAAGAAGCTGGCTCAAAGGGAGAAAGGCATGCCAGTATTACTGATGCCTCCGTCTCTCAGGGAGAACGTGACGTTGGATTTCAAGTGGTGGCCAACGAGTAGCAAACTTACAATCTCTAAGAAAAATGGCACTCGTATGTTGTGGAAGATGTAAATAATGGGCTAAAAATAGATTCGATATTGAGACAATGACATTGAGAGAGGATGACCCAACTTAGACCCCGAATATTGGTTCCAATATGGGTGAAACCTGACAAGGTAAAACTAAAATTTTTATTAAGAGAATATTTTGAAGTTTTTGCCTTGTTACGTGATGATATGCCAGTGATAGACCTGAGAGTGATCTCATTGATTGGCCATTAATCCCACTTTAAATTGGTAAAGTAGAAACTGCGATTATTCAATCATGAAAGATACATAACAAGTTAATGCTAAGGTTGACAAGTTGTTAAAAGCAGGCTTTATAAAAGAAGCTTTCTAGCCCGAGTGGATTGCAAATTTGATAATGGTAAGAAAGGTGAATGGAAAATGGAGCATGTGTTGTATTATGTTGTATTTATGGGTACTAGTAGTCAATTTAAATTAATAATCTTTACCTAAATACTCCTTAAATAACATAATAAAAAATAAATTTTTATTCCACATAACAAAATTAAAGAATTAATAATATTTTCATTTCCTATCAAAATTTACAAATTATAATAAACTAAATAAATTAATTTAAAAGCAATAATCTATACCTAAATATTCCCTAAAAAACATAAAAAATAAATTTATACTCCACATAATAAAAATAAAAATTGATAATATTTTAATTTTCTAACAAAATTACAAATTATACTATGCTAAATAAATTAATTTAAAAATAATAATTTCTACCTCATAATTCCCTAAATAACATAATAAAAAATAAATCAATAAATTTAATTAAAAAATTGGTTTGAGTTGCCTGAACCTAGCCCGGTTCAACTGAACCTAGGTTGGTTTAGCTAGTTCCTGATTGAGTTCAATTGAACCCAGTCTAGCCATGTTATTAACAAGTTGGGGAAAATAGTGACGTCGAGCACCTCTATGGGCTCAATGTCAAGCACTTCTAGGGGCTCAATGTCGCGCGCTAGCAGGGACTCAACGTCGAGCTCCAGTTAGGGCTCAACGTGAAGCACCGGCTGGTGCTTCGTATCGAGCGCCTGCGGTGCTCCATGTCGAGCACCAATTTTTATTCCTCGTTTGAGTGCTAATGGCTGGTGCCCCATGTCGAGCGTCAATAGCCTCTTCGCATCGAGCTCTAGTTGGCCTTCTGTATTGAGCTCTGCTGGGAGCTTCAAGAACCAACACCATTTAGAGCTTCAAACGCTTTACAATTAAAATTTTAGAGCGAGAACGTAGGAAAAATCCCCTAATAAAAAATACTAAAATAAATTATACTCACTAAAATTTTTATTTTTACTCAAAAAAATAATTAATAAAATACTTAAAAAGCTCAAAATATATTCTTTATGCCCAAAAATTCTTAAAACTCCAAAGATTCGATATCTTAAAAATTCTAAAATATCAAAGACATTTTGTATTCTTGACGTATGCTTGGGCGCACGAATGGTGCATAGCTGGAGTATGACTTGGGCACAAAGTTGACACCAAATTTCTGGACTACTCTAGCTCAAACGCAGAATTGGACACAAAGTTAGTTCCAAATATTTGAAGTATGTTGACTTAATTGCGACTTAGGCTTGAGCAGACTTGGGCATGAAGTTAGCAAGGCTTTAGATTTTCATTTTATTGGCTCAGGCATGAAAAAAGCCTGGAAATAGAATAAGTCTCTATGTTATTATCTTTGTAACCTTGAATGAAGTGTTCTTTGTTTCTTTATGAACATAACTAAAACTTCTTATTTTGGTCATGGAATAGGCTAACAAATTAATTTCTTAATAGCTAATATGTAATAGAAAAATATTGTTGGGAAAATTGAAAAAATTTTGATGGATGTGACCATTAATACTACTAAATTGAGGCACATTAAATAATATTGTTCTTAAGAAAACATTCTGCCTCTTTAATACTATTTCTTACTGCAAAATAAGTCAATAACATTTCACCTACAAGATTCAACGATATTAATTCTACAAGGATTCATTTCCAATAGAGAATCATAGAAAAACTAATATTGTAAGTTCCCTAATTAGTCGATCCAAAACATAGCCTTTATTTATAGTTATACATCTATTTTTTTTTCTTCATATGACACACATATCTTTACAACACCCTTCTTTTATAGCAATTAGATCAAATTTGAATTTGATTAATGGTTAAAAATGAATCAACATTATTTCAAATTGAAACTATTAATAGAAAAAGTAATTATGATTGTCATAAAATCAAATATGACAATATATTAAACACGCAAGTTTCATAGAGCATGACAAAAGCCAATGACATACTAGCAACACTACTACTGGAAAAATAACTTTACATGACAAAGTTCACGTGACATAATTTTTCATAAGAATTCTGTGATAAATAGCTATCATAAATGAAAATCTATTAAAAAAATTGTTACATAATTTTGTCACGACAAAAACAATTATAAAAATAATAAGATTCATGATTTAGGTCTTTTGAGCAATTCCCTTTCATTATCATGATTATGTGATAAAATTCTATCATCAAATTTTTCTAAAATAAAAAAAAAAATCATTTCATGCCCAAAAGAAAATTAATTATTATACATCATTTTTGTTCATGTTTGCATCATTATTGACGTCGTTCTAATAGTTTTAAAATTTTAAAATTTCCTGCCCTTTTTTGAGTCCACGTGTAGAAATGTTTTTGCCCACATGGCAACAGTAATTATGACACAGACTTGTAAATGATTTTTTTTGGTTCTTCAGTACAGTAGCAGTAATAAAACAAATATATTTTAGGATTACAATATATGAAACAAGGTTATTTTTTTGATTTCTCAATTATTAAAAATTTTAAATAAGCCATTTTTTTTATATTTAAAATTTTAGAATTTGAAAAGCCTCAAGATATTTGTTCACGTGTATTAATATTTATTTATTTATTTTTGTTCATATAACATAACTTCACTTGTTGTAACGAAAAAGATGTTATTTTTTTGAAAATTAAAATTATGTCATTTTACATGTACAATTAAAATGAAAACTAAAAGTTATAGAAATTAAAATATGCTATTAACGAATAGATCTATAAATTTTAATAAATAATAGATAAAATCACTAGTAAATTATCTGTAACAAATAAATTATTAATAGAGAAAATAGTATTATTATACTAATAAGATTGACAAAATAACTTGCGAGTACAAAAAATCGAAAACAAAATTAATTTTGTGCCGTTTAACATTTTCTATCCTCATTTTTTTTTTAAATTAGGGTAGGACCATGTTATCATGTTTTTGCTTATTAAATTTTTTTAGTTTTAATTTGTTATTTTTAAAATTTAAAAAGTAAAAACTTAAAGTCTAAAATAAAAGATAAAGAGAAACCATCAAATAATTCAAAATTTAATATTTTATTGTTAAAAGGTATAAAAAATTAATTTTTATTTTCATTATTGTGAACATATAAAAAATAGTTTAACATATTTAATAAAAAAAAAGGATTCTATACTTTTATTTTTAAATTTTAAATTAAAAGTAGGAAATATAACAAAAAGAAATCAAATAAAAAATGGGATGAAATGAGACATTATTTGCACATAATATAATAATAAAATATATAGGTAAAAGTATTACAATAAAATTATTATATATATTTGTCCAAAAAAAGGGTAGATTGGGGAAGAAGGATTCTAGTCTCAATATGGGTACGAGAATGGTCCATCTCCAACCGTTCGTTGATTGTACAAGTGACCTATTTGTTACATAGGACCAAAATATTTCTCTATTTATTATTTTGAGAAAATCAGAGACCTATTTGTTATTATTCCAAATTAAAATACAACAGAGAAATGGATACCTGAACCTATTCTCAAATCAACCTACCTTCTCTCAACAAAGTGAGCAAAAAAGTTTGTGCTGTGCTGCACATTTGAATGGAAGGAAGATGACAACGAAGAACAACTTACTCTCTTCGAAGAAAACAAAATTGATATCTACCATGAATTAAACACTCCCCACCTAATCCCCTAACATCTTATTATTATTATTATTATTATTTTTGTTCTGGGTGACTCCTCACCTAAACCCTAACATCTTATATATTAATTGCTTAGTACACGACAACAATTACCAATTTTATTAGTATTTTACGGTAGCATTTTCATTTAATCATTGCTAGATATCAATCGATAGTAACATTTTATAAAAAAAAAATTAGTTACAATTAAATACTCAATCTATTATTACATATTATTATATTTAATGTATAGCATATTATAAATGCAATGTATTATTATTCTAAATGATGTAACATTTAAAATGGCTACAAAATAATATTACATTTAACAGCATTCAAATATTTATTTATTTATTTAATTTTTTCAATAAATGCTGTGTGTTTTTTTAAACAATGTAGCACTTCAAAATTGCAGCAAAATAACGTTGCATTTAAGAGCATTTAAATATAAAATTTTTGTAAATGTTATGAATTATATATAATATCATTGGGGCTTAAAAATGTTACAAATTAACACTAATTCAGTAACAATAAAAGAAAGTTGCAAAAGAGGACCAAAAAAAAAAAAGAAAAAAGGACAAATGTTTTCTTATTTTTCTTTTTGCCCAAATCCTTTATTTTCACTCTCCGACTCATTTTTGCCTCGATTATCTTCCTGGCATCTTTTCTCTCCAACGAAGCCCTTCAATCTTACCGTCAAATTCTTCAACTCAAATCTTGCAACTACCCCCATCAGCAAGCAGACATACGAACTGAACCCCGAGATTCATTCCAAGTATCATTATCAAGCTTATGAATATTCGTTCTCGAGATCGACCCAACTCGACTCTTGGTGAATTTAAGAGATTATTTGACGTGGGTTTTAGTAGTAACTATGCATATATCCATCTGGTGAGTATTTAATTTTTCTCAATTATTACATGCTATTACAAGAAAAAATTAGTTCACGAGAACAAAACTCTAAATTCCGAACATTAAAAGAAAAAAGAAGTTCCTAGATGTATTTCTGTCGTTGATTAAAGACAAAATTGCTTAGCACTTCCGCTACCATGTCTAAAAATTTTGTCAGACAAAAAACACTTTAGATGCCATATTTGATACTATGTAAATTGTCAGCTGTAAAGCATATGTCGGATGATAGAAAATACGTCAGATGCCTCGTTAGCTGCTTTGAAGAATGATTTTTGACATGAACAAGATGCTTTAATATAATTTTGTGTCAAAATTATGTTACTTAGTAAAACAAAAAAAAATATTTAGTGAGAAAATTTAATCTGTAGCATGGGGCCTTCGCTGACAGAACATGTTTTGTGACAATATATATAGATACAATGTGTGTGTGTGTGTGTGTGTGTGTGTGTGTATAGTAATGGGCGTCGTTTCAGGATCATTATAATATCAATGCACAACATCAAAGCAAAACTTAGACTTTGGGGTCAACAATAATCAATGTCATTGTTATAGGCTTTAGATGGGTCTATAGAATAAAACATAGGGAAAATGACATTGATTTAGGCTTTAGATGGTCAATAGAATAAAACATTGAGAAGATGGCATCGATTTAGGATTTAGAAGGGTTTATAGTATAAAACATAGTGAAGATGGTGCCAAGGATAGGTTTAAGGCAAGTCAAGTCAGCAAGAGGTTTGACTCATCCGAACTATAAAACTTGAGAAGATTCAAAAGGATTCAATGACCTTTCTTTCAATTACAAGACTTTATGTGTTTTTAGATCTTGGTAATCAATTTAAACTAAGACTTTTTGCTTGTAGTTAAAGTACACAAAGGCACCAAGTATCCTCTTTCTCATTATGTCTCTTATTTTAACTTGTCACTTGACCATAAGAGTCTGGTTGCCAACGTTTATAAAATAGTTGAATCAGCTAATTTTGCTCAAGTTATAAATGATCCAAATTAGAAAACAGTCATGAATACTAAAATATAAGCCTTATAAGAAAATGAAACTTGAACCTTCACAACGTTACCTAAAAGGAAGTAGCCAATTAAATTTTGCTAGGTATATAAAATTAAACACAAGGTAGATAGTAGTATTAAAAGATACAAAGCTTACTTAGTTGCCAAAAGGCATAACTAGATAGAACTCATAACAGTTTGATGTTTATTAACCATAATTGCAGCCAATAAATAGTCCAGGTATCAAATGGATGTTTAGAATATCTTTATCCATGGAAACATTAAAGAAGAAATTTACTTGCTATAACCATCAAGTTACAGTCAATAATGAGAGACTTCACTAGTTTTTTGATTTCACAAATCTCTTTATGGATTAAAACAAATCTTTAAAACTTAGTATTTTAAGCCTTCTACTGCTATTTGTCAGGGAAATTTTAAACAGCCTCTTATTAATCATTCTCTATTTATAAAAGATAATTGCAAATTATTTACTATGGTATTAATTTATATAGATGACATGGTTATAGGAATGATGAAGAAGAGATTGCAAAACTCAAGAAATTATTGAGTGAATATTTTAAGGTAACAGATTTGGTAAAGTTAAAATTCTTTTTAGGAATTGAAATGGCATCCTTAGCAAATGCATAAACATTCACAAGGCAAGTATGTAATGGATTTGTTGGATAAATAGAGATCGTTAGGTACAATACCTGTCGCATTTTTAATGGAATAAAATATTAAGTTAAAGCCAATTGAAGGTGATTTGCTAAAAAATCCATCTCAATACAAAAGAATATTGGGAAAGCTCATTTATTTGACTATCACAAGATCAAATATCTAATACTTTGTAAATGTATTAAGCCAATTTATAAACCAACCAAGGAAGCCTCAATTGGATACTGCATTTTGTGTGTTAAAATATATAAAAAAGCACTTGGTCAAGGCGATTTCTTTTCGTCTCAAAATGATTTTAAGATCAATGATTTTTGTGATGCAAATTGGATGTATTGTCTAACCCCTAAAAGGTTAGTAACTAGGTTTTGTGTTTTTTTTTTGGGAAACTCTCTATTATTTGGAAGATAAGAAAAAAAAAACTTCAGTATCAAGATCTTTAGTGGAAGCTAAATATAAGGCAATGGCTTCAACAACATATAAACTTATATGACTAAAGTAATTATTCATAAATCTACAAGTTAACATCATTGAACCAACAACATTTTTTTATGATAACTAAGCAGCACCACATATAATTACAAACCTAGAATTTCATGAGAGAACAAAATACAATGAGTTGGATTGTTATATGGTTAGAGAACAGATTTAAACAGGTTTACTACTTACAAACATGTCAATTTAATAAGTCAAATAGTCGATATGTTTACAAAAGTTATTGGAAGTTACCTTTTAGGAATCACATTGGTAAGTTAAGGATTTTAAATATTTATGCTTTAATTTAAGAGGAACTGTTAAAGTTCGACTTTTAAAATAGGAAGAAATTGATATTGTGCATAATTTTTCATTAGTATTTGATTACAAACATAAGAGAGATTTTCGTATTAACTTAGAATTTCATTTTTTATTTTTAGTTTATTCTTGGGTAGATTTGCTTCTTTATAATTCTTGTTAATATGGTACAAGTTATTAAATATATAGCAAATTCTTTGTAATCAAATTATTGAATAAGAAAACTTTCTTCTGCAAATGTTTTCTTTCTTGTTCAAACTTTTCAAAGAATGATTTCCATTGCTACATGTATGGAAACAAAGAACAATTCTTCTTATGATAACCACTAACTTGTGTACACCATTGAATACAAAGGAATTTTGGGTAGCTTTTAATACCTTATCTTTATAAGACTTGATATCATTTATTTTGATAATAAAAATATGTCGAAAATTTCAAATTCCAAATAGAAGTAATATGAAGGCAATAAATATGATAGTTTGGTATTCATAGGGAATAATTGGATTATGAAATTCACTTTATATCTCAAAGTCAAATAAACTTGTATGCTTTTTCTAACTCTAATTAGGTATATTGTCTATGTATAACAATATTGGGTATATTTAGATGCAAATTATAACACAAGGAGTTTTAAGAAGCAAACAATTATTGATTGTTCTAGTTTTAAAGTGTTGTTCCATATCTTTCACCAAAGCTAAATTAACTTGACTTGGCTTCATCCTCAAAGACATCAACATTGAACCATCAAGACCACCACTTACATTTGTGACACAATATAAATGGCATAAAACTCAAACTTCTATATTTCATGCAAGAATAAAAAACACATCTAGCTTTATTTTTATTTTGTTTATAAAAAAGTATCAAAAAGATAACTTAGAGTGAGATAAATCTTATCCTTTTTACAATTAGTTATTATTTTCACTATGTAGCAAAAAGTCCTTTACATGACATTTCTTAGCTTTAAGGTGGAAGGTAACTGATAGAAAAATAGATCATGATAGCCATAACATCAAATATGCAATATATCAAATATTGAAGGTACAACTTGCATGACAGAAGCCAATGACATACTAGTATCATCCTAGGATCACAATAATAGCATATTGCACCATTCTAGGACATAATATATTATGGTAGCCCAAAATTAACGATCAATCTTCATACAAAGGCTAGAAATCATAATCATATAGATATGTTTTCCCTAATCAGGTTATTATTTTTTTCTTATAATACACATTATTTTTTAGCTGGAAAAAGTATGTACTTTGTATTACATAAAGAAATATTATATTGGAAGAAAATATATATATTGTGGTATTTTAAAAAGAAAAATATCTATATTCTTTTCTCAGAGTAAGGTATGTATAAATTTGTAAGATATATTTTTTTAAAGATGGGAAGAATTATAAGTACTCTTTAAAGATCAATAAAATACATTTTTAAAAAGTATTTGTTTAAACCTTGGAGCACTCCAGGGGAATGAAAGGTGTTAATGACAATAGATATATGAACTAATCAACAAATTAAAACACGTTAAAATTTGTCAAATCTTAAATAGTAATTCTTAGTTAATCCAACACTGCACAATAACAACAATACCATATAATATTTAATGCATTAAACACATCCAAGCAATAGACAAAATAATTTGTTATTAAAGAAAAATATTGTAAAAAATTTTTCACAAGATAAAAAAGCTTTTTAAACTAATATAGGAGTTACCAAAATATTCTAATAATAAAGAAGAACTTACAATTAATGATTTTGTACCAGATGTTTAACTCTATAATCATTCCAACTTGATAAGTAACCTACTCCAAATAATTTGGTATTTAGAACTTTAACCTTGAGCAATATGTTCCTAAGCTAGAACTTTAACCATCAATTTTTAGAATTTAGAAAACTTCTCCTTTAGATTTTATGTTTGAATGATGTGGTGATTTACTCTTAAGAGAAACAACTAAGTAAATCTTATTCAATTGAAATAAGACTAGTTTCTTTGATAAATAATTAATAAGGAAATGACCTTCTTGTGCTTAGAGAATTTTGCATGTGAATCAAGCTTAAAATCCCTTTGATAATTACTCAAAATCCTAACTTAAAATGATCAAAAAATTTATATTATAGTAAGTTTGCTCAAGCACTAGGTTGGTGCTTTCTAGGCTCTTAGGTTTTGTGAAGAAAAGAACTTTCATCACTTAAACATTAACTGGGTGCTTTTTGAGTGCACGCAAGGACACTCAAGCATTAACCTAGTGCATTTTGGGCACCTAAGTCCTAGACAGGTCTTTTTATTGCTTGCTCAACGCCAAGTTACCATTCTTTTTGTGCTTACCTTCTATCACTTTTTTGTACATCATTTTATATAAATACAATCTTGAATAGAATTGTCATTGACTTTAAATACAATATTTTAGACATGGAATGAATAAACCTAACTAGTTTATAGTAGCTTCCATTACTCAACTCTGATAATAAACACTCCAAAGATACCTTAATAATAAATCATGTCATAAAATTTTATAATGACCTTGATTCTAGTAATTATCTTTAATCTACAAAATTTCAAAACTTATTAGTTTACATAATCAAAATGCAAAACATCACGACCTTTGCATGGATTATCTAAATAATTCATCAAGGACATAAACTTTGCACTATAAAGAAAATTTCAAATTAAGACTAATAAATCTCAAATAAAATATCTCACATTTTTATTTAAATAAATAAAGTGTTTTGCAAAAGAAAAAAAATTCAATATCAATGAAAGTTTGGCAATGATCAATTAACAATATTAGCTTTAAAATACAATTCTAGTTAAAATTTAGTTACAACATATGTAAGTTCTTACTTAATTGATACTGTTGGGTCATGATATATCACATCTCAACCCAAAAGTCTTCACATGATAATTGTCGCGTGCTCTCGAGATGCATTTGCAAGCAAAGTATGCCTTTCAAGAACATATAAGGCATTAGAAACCCATCCACAAATACACTAAAATCATAAATCAAATGTATAAAATTCATAACATATTCATAATAAAAATATGTGCAAATAAAAAATTTTAAAATATAATAATACAATAATACAAAATATATCTCACAAATCAAATAACTTAGTAAACCTAGTAAAACCCATCTATAAGTCGAGAATATTATACGTAAATATATACGTTAAGTAAATCTATTCTTAATGTGTGTCATTACTTTATCATGGGCCTAAACTTGGAATGTGAGAGTGAAAGAAATGAGTATATAAAATATAACCTGTAGTTGAAATTTAGTAAAATAATTTTGTTTGAAAAAAAAGAATAAGAATATTGAAATAATTCATTTTAAAACATTTATGAGCTTGCCATTTCTATTCGAGTTGTATCTTAACTAGGGCACATTCGAATCTACCAGTGTATTCATTTATAAAAATATACACAATTTTAATTCATTTTAAAGAAAATAGAATTTATTAATAATTTATAAAAATATGACTGCCTTTATAAAACTCGCTCAATACACTGGTGTTAATTGGGAACCACGAGATGACTGCTTGGCACTCCTTAAGATACTGACACTAGGTGGT
The DNA here is from genome assembly GCA_032401905.1 of Swietenia macrophylla. Classification (NCBI taxonomy): domain Eukaryota; kingdom Viridiplantae; phylum Streptophyta; class Magnoliopsida; order Sapindales; family Meliaceae; genus Swietenia; species Swietenia macrophylla. Next base: position 4,535,312 of record CP135563.1, on the reverse strand, counting down.
CTTTTCATTAATCCATTCAGATAATAGCCTTACCTAGATCACCTCACCTGTACGACCTCTAAATATATTCTTCTATAGGTCACATCCTATAATACTACAGTCATACTATATACCCATCATCAAAATTTTTATTTTATTATTCATTCAAAATTTATTTCTAAGTAACTCTAGTATTTTTTTATTTCACAAACAGATAAATTAAAATTAAATTATTAAAGTTAAAATATATTTTACACAAACTAAATTTTTAACAAAATTAAAATAACAAATATTTACTCATAATTTTAAGAAAGGTATTCACTCTCTAATAATTTTTCCGTTCATATTTAAAATTCCATGAAAAATATGAAGTTACTATTGTAGTACAGTAGTAACCCGAGTATTGTAACGGATCGAACCAAAATAGCAAACTCACGCTCCAATGACCTTTATTTCATAAACAAATTACACCATCACATTTGCATCGATCTCAGAAATCTCATTACAACATCTATATATCCAAAATCACATTTTTGGTTATCAAAATATATACAAAATATATTTTCAATCACTCCACTTCGAGATATTGTTACATAACAGAAACATTTGAATTAATGTAAATCAACATAATGTAACTTTAAGAGTTTGTTAGCGTCGATGGAATCCCTAAGAACCTCGTCATTTGCTAAAAAACGAAGGAATTCATTAGAAAGGACCACATTACGATAGAATTTCGGATGCTAGAGGTGTTAATTCACTTACTGGAAAATGCTGCGAATTAGCGACAAAAATTCAACCAGTAAAACTTGCGACGATGTGTGGACAATAATGGCAACTTCAATGATGGTGTTTTTTGCACGGTTGCAATTATGGTAGTGAGAGGAATCTAATAATGTTGACAGTGTTGAAATTTGATCACCAAAGAAAAAATAACGCTGTTCACTCAAATAAAAAACAGAATGAAAGATAAAGAGAAGAGAGAGAAAGTGTTTTGAGATAATTTTTTGACTATCCTATCCTTATATAAATCCGTGCACACTTTACAAAAAATTAATATTTTGCAATTCATATTTATGAAATTACTATTCTACCCTTCTTGGGTTCAAAGGATGGATTTGATATAATATTCTTCATCTGCCAAATCAAATCCATGTTAGCAAAAATAAGCTAAATCAAATAACATGTTCCTTCTCATTAAAAAGCCTTCCTAGATGTAATTCTAGTCATCATCTAAAAGCCTCCCTTGATATAATTATTGACCTTTTCTAGAAACCTTTATCGGCATAATTCAAAACATCATCAAAAGTCCTTTCCAATATAATTTTGCCCTACATCAAGAAGCTCTCCTTAGCATAATTCATGTCGTCATCAAACTTCACCCTTAGAAGAGGACTAAAGATATATAGAATGTCATTAGGTTATATTTGTAAGGAATACTAGTTCAATGAGGTTTTATTATGTAAATTAGAGTTCTAGTATAACTCTTTATTAACCAGATCCCTTACCTCGCTCATATAAAGATAAAGAAGTTGAGACTTAATAAGATTTTAGGAAAGATAAATAATAAAGTTTGATGAAAATAAAAACTTATTTGAGTCTTATTCCATTTATGATACCATAATATTTGAGTCTGAACATATAATTATTAACTACAAAAAGGAGAAGTTAGAAGCCTATAAGGAAATGTTACGATAGAAGAGAAATTATCTAAAATTCTTTTTGAAAATATGTTGTTATTCTTAAAAGAGGTGCCAAAGCCTTAATTATTTCTTTTATTTTCCAAGAACCATACAAAGAGCTACCATAATTAAAGATAACCCTTATTGACTTAGGCATTAAATGGTTATTGCCAAAACTTTGGCACTTCCTAATCCGTCTTTTCTTGATTAATATTTTTAATTTTTAATATATAATTAACTTATTGAAGAGTTGAATGTATAAAAATTATTAGTAAAAATATTTATACTATTAAACAATTTTAAAGTATAAATTTAACTTTTAAGAAATTATTTGTTAATAAAAATAATTTATTTATTTATTTTTATATCAAAAATATTGTTAATTGCGCATGTTTTTATATTTTATTTTCAAAAATAATTTTTCTAACAAATTATTAAAAATATTTTTGATATGAAAATAAATAATTAGCAAATTTATTTTATTTTTATTAATAAAATATGTTGTTGAAGGTAAAATTTAGACTTTAAATTTATTTATTAGTATAAATATTTTCATTAATAATTTTTATACATTCAACTTTTAATAAGTTAATTTTATACAAAAAATAAAAAAATAAGAAAAATACTACATTAATATTCTTGAGTAACCAGGTAATTTTATATTTTTAAATAAATTTTATTATGTTCAGAGGAAGTATGTATGATTTTTATATGTAACTCTATCTACTTATTATTTTAACAAACTTTAGGAGAGGTACCTGTTAATTACCCTTTTATAAATGAGGTTATGTTGCATAAAATTATAACAAGTTAGTTTTAAACATATAATTTTTATTATATATATTAAAATTTATTTATAAATTACTTTTATAAAAGTCAAATTTAATAATAACCTATGTTATATGCTTTGTAAGAAACCAATGCAAGCTACTATGCTATGAAATAATTCTTATATGATATATGAAAGTAAATATTTTAGCTTATCTATTTATAATTTTATGATTCTGTTTTTGATAAAAAAAAGGTTGTTTTATATGTCTTGGCCAGCTAATATTTTTTCCTTATTATGCATATTATATCATATTTTGTTATTAGTCGAGTCACTTGTGCTACAAGTAACACTTTTTTATGAGTAATTGAAATATTTTTTGAATTTTAAATTTATGAATTTTTCTATAATTTTATGATATGTATTTAGATTTATTTTTATTTATGTTATTATAATCATTATTAGTATTATTGATATCATAAGAAAATAAACTTTGTTAAATTCTAAATAATTTTGTATTATTTGAAAAGTCTTACAAATTTGAAAATTGTTCAACAACAAAACTTTATTAATGTATTATGAATAATATTGCATATTGGGTTAATAGCTCATCCTTCTATCACTTATTTTTGCAAAATAAGTTGTTTAGAATGGTGAATTATTAGCGTTGTTAATGAAAGATTTTTGTTTCATATGTATTTGTTGATACTTCATTTTTACCTATCAAATGTCAACACGTGATTTATTGTTCAGAAGAATAAATTTGCTGAAATTTTCTTAACAAACCTTAGGGGAGATATTTGTTAATTACCTTTTATAGAATGGATAGATGTCATGTATGAAGATTTCAAGATATGTTTAAGTCTTAATGTACCAATTGCATTCAAAAACATTCTAAAATTGTTTTATGATTCGAGTACAAGGAATTTTGCCAAAAAATTCATTGATAAATTTATAAACAATGAAAAATTACAAAATTTAAGAGCAAATTAATAAACATATAGAGAAGTTAGTATTAAATTTTAAAAATTTAGAAATACTTTGCTTGGTCAAATAAAACTTTGTTTTCAAATCTATTGCAGAAATTAAAAATTTCAGAATTTAACTATTGATTTAAAAAATGTCATCTCTTAAATTAATAGCGGATGAGTTTAGACTACATATTATATATTTTTAGGTCTTCCTAAATAAGTTAATATATTTTGGGTTGTAAAATCTAGTAGCAAACTTATAATAAGCTCTATGTCCAAAACAAATAATCTATATAATGTTATTGGGTTTGAATTGTTATAATTGGTATTAGAGCCTATATGTTACTTGATGTGTCAATGAACAAAATCCAACATGTGAATGTTCTGTAATGTGATAAGTATATTTTGACCCCTCATGAGAAAGCTAGATCTAAAAAGTGTATATCCTAGACCCTTACGAGGACATAAGGTTTAAAGAGCGGAAAATTATCAGATGTTGTATATTCTTGGTCTGCGTAAATATGTAGACTAATAAAAAACTCATAATGAACCATGATTAAAAAATAGACTATATTTATTTGATTGCTTGGATCAAAATGTTATAAAAAATTTATAAAAAAATCTATTCCTTAATGGTTTTAAGGGAGTTAAAATTTCATGAATAGCTTATATTATCTTGGCTTGGGTTGTAACAAAATAAAAATTCGGTTCCTTAGTGGTCACAAAATTTTACAGATTGTTTTTATATGCCTAGTGTCTAGTTGTATAGAGATTTATAATAAAAAATATGTTAAAACACATGTTTAAATCATATAATCACACACTGTTAACCAAACTCTACAATGACCTTATACCTAATTTTAAGATATTTCTATCTAGTGAAAGTGAGACCAAATTTCATAGAAAGCTTATTATGCCTAATTTCTAGTTAAAATGGATTTTTAGCAAAAAATTATGTTAAAACACATGTTTAAATCGGATAAAGATGACTGTTGACCAAAACCTGCAATGATCTTACACCTAATTGAATGATTTCTCTAACAAGCATTAAGATATAATAAAATAATTAATTAAGAAACATCATAACAACCTATGAATTAAGCCTTACTATTAGATAGAATAAGATTATTATTACTAGACATATATAAATAAAATACGCATTATCTACCAATAAAAACATGTAAAAAAAAATGAGTAATGGATATTAGGTACAATACTCTTGCTCTTCTTGTAATGGAGGCCAAAAGCAAAGGATACTAACGTTTTGTTTTGCGATTGGATTTAAGGAAATCAAAGAGACAAAAGGAAAGATGATTTAACTAAAATAAAAGAAAGAAAATACGTATAATCCTCCCAACTTCCTAATTAACTATATAACCTACCAACATATAAAATTCAAATTGCTTAGAACTACTTACTATTCACTTTTAATAAACTATACATGATCACATAATTTTTAAATTCCTTGTTAAATATTCATACTAACACATAAGAGAAATTGGTGTTATATTCCTGCTTCTTTTAGGCTTCCCTTCTTTTATGCATACATATATAGATATATTTGTTACTCACATTATTTCACAAAATAAAATAATAAATAAATAATCACTTTCTTCAAACCACACAAATTCAATGCACAATATTCTTTAACAATACCATAAAATATTGTTTCTTCCATACTTAATTAAAGGCTCTGTGAGACTATTATGTGTATTTTGTAATATTTAATAAAATATACAACAAGCCTCCATGCAAGAATTCCAAATTTTAATTAATTTTGTAAGCACGCACATTATAAAAGTTGAAAAACAAAAATATAACATTTAACAATTTCAAGAACTAAATTTTCACCTAAAATTAGTTTGTAATGTTTTAATAAAATTTATAAATTTTAATATTATAATTTAATATGACAATATTAAAAAAAAAACAAACAATCATTTTAATTTATAGATAGATATATCTTGTTAAATGTGAGTGAGTTTGTGGCTACACTGCCTGCGCGCGAATATTATGGAAAACTCGAATTTCATGCCAAACTATCGCGAATTATTTTATTGTATGTCAACCCAATCAGTGCCAAACTTGTTAACATGTGTATCAAATCTGCACCAATATCCACAAATAACCACATCTGTGGATCATAAATAGCCGCCATCTACGCAGTGATCCTATTGAAAATATGATTCTCTTATTTCGATCGACATGAAGACTCTAAAGGTTGTTGTATGCTATACAGGTAAAACCCACCTCAATAGCTAATAGTCTCTTGACAACATCATTAGGAAGTAGAATCGACCCACCGTGGTGTGCTGTCCAGCATATTGTCTATTGAAAATTGTTAGTAAAAATAAACTGTTGGACTAATGCTACTCTGATGAAAACTATACTCTAATAAGACACTAAATAAGATAATTATAAGATAATTTAATAAGTTATTTTCTATTCTAACTCCATTCTAACTCTGGCAAAAATGAAAGAAGTAAAATAGCCTATTTTATAAAATCAAATTATTGGCTCTTAACACTCTAGATCTCCATTTATTTTTGCTAATAGGTAGGCAAACTCATAAATACCTTAACCATTTAAACTTTGAGAAGTTCAAGTCCGTGACTTAGATTTTGTAACTTAATGAACTTATGTTTGAGAAGTAAGAAAATCGTAATACAAAGATAAAAATAGAACTATGTAAACTAAAACTTTTGTTAATGATTTTCTTTATCTAAGCTAACGAATACAAATGCTTTATACACAAAAGTAAACAACAATCTAAGCTGATAATTCTTCTCATGTGCAAGGCTATTAATCTGTTACAAATGCAGTTATAATCCAGCTCAATTACAATTGTAAAATTTCATGTCAGCAACAAACGAGAACATTCATTTGTCATATTAGCTATACACACCAGCTACTACTTACTTGTATTCTTCACATTCTCCCTCAAGCTCAAAGGTCTGAGGAGAACATTGAAGATATCATAAAACTTACTAAATTGAGAAAAAGCCAAAGGCTTAATAAGAGCATCAACTACTTAATCTGCACCGAAAACATACCTCAATTCCAATGCTTTTTGAAGAACTTTATCACACACAAAATGCACATCAAGCTCAATATTTTTGGCCCGTGAATGAAAGAGAGGATGAATAAATCCCATGTAAGTTCACAAGCAACAGAATCCAGGGCTCTGTATTTGGATTTGTTGCTTAATCAAGCTATTACCTGCTGTTTTTTAAATGACCATGATATCAAATTTTCATTAATTTAAATGCAATATGCACTAACACCGCAATGATCATCTAAGTCGCATCCTCAATCAACATCAGAGCATGCAATATGTTCAAAGTTACCATTGTTACAGAATTGAAGACCAAAACTAGAAGTAGCATGCAAATGTCAAAGAACTTTCTTGCATGCTTGCCAGTGTAATATGGATGATGGATATGAAAGGAATTCACTTAACTTATTTATGGAAAAATCAATCTTTGGCCTTATAATTGCCGCATATTGTAACACTAATAATACTTCTATAGAGAGTAAGGTCAGGAAAAGAATCATCATCACATTTGGATAGCTTTAAGCTAAAATTCGTTAGTATATTACAATTCTAGGACGAGGACATATTGGCTTAAGCTAATAAATTATGGATGTAATCAGTTTGACATAAATGCAAATCAAATGAAGAATAGTTGACTTCAATCCATAAGAAATAGCTAAGTAACCCCAAGTCTTTTAATGCAAATAGAGAACTAAGCCTAGTTATAAAGGATTCATTTAATGTAGAATCTGAACTTGTAACAAGATATTATCAACATAAATTAAAACGAGCAATAGTGATGAAGAGGCCTTTTGAAAGAAGATAGATGAATCGGTCCTTGAGTTTGTAAATCCCCACTATACCAGAGAGGTCTTGAGTTCATCATATCATGCCCTCGAGGCCTGCTTAAGGTTATAAAGAGCCTTGCTTAGTCTGCATTTATGATTTGGAAGCTTTGAATTCATAAAACCCTAAAGCTGCTGCTTATATATAGCTTTAGATAAGTCTCTATTTAAGATAGCATTATTAATATACACCTACCTCACATGCCATCCTTCATCACTGCCAAGCTAAGAACAATCCTAAGAGTGCATGCTTTAACCATTTGGCTGAAATTCCTAACATAATCAATACCTAGAATTTTATGAAATCCTTTTGCAACTAACCATGCTTTAAACTCTAAAACGAAACTGTCAGCAGACTTTTGATTTTAAACACCCATTTGTTATCAGCAAGCTTATACTCCTTTAAAAGTGGCACCAACTCCCAAGTTTTTTGTTTCATAAGAGCATAATATTCATTCTACATTGCCAATCTTTATCTAGGATGTTTTAAAGCTTCAGTAGCAACTAATGCCTTAGTTTTAGAAGTTGACTAATCATTGAAGAAGGGTTTGGTTTAAAAATATCATTTTTGGCTCGGATGATCATTAGATGATGATTAATAGGATTAGGTGAAATAGAAGGCAAAGAAAAAGGTTGGTTGTTGTTTGATGTTTCTAGTGTTGAAGTGTTTTCAGAGTTGCTTTGGTTACTAATAGATATATGTGATGATATGGGAAATTCAACTGAGATTGAGATATAGGGAAAAAAAAAAAAAAGGTAGCACGGAACTAGGAAAAACAGACTTTTCAACATGATTAGAATGACTTCAAGAGTGTCCAAGCAACAACCTATATAAGCCTTTCATAACCAATCCTTTCATTAGTAGGGTGTAATTCTTTTTGTCCTTGATAAAGCAAAATGTACCACAGAATTAACAATCAAACTGTTATCAGAGGTTAATTAAGAAACACTAATGAGGTTTTATGTTATTTATGGCACACGAAGCATGCTTTTAAGCTGAATGCTTTGGTAAAAATGCTAGTTATTTTTATCTTTAAACATAAAGGATGAGTTCGTAATGTGTTATCTTTAAACCAAAGCCATTTCTAGTGATTAATTGGTCCTTGCTCGTAAATTCACAACTAGAACTAAGATTATTGACATTATTTGTTAAGTGATGAGTTGCTTTACTATCTAGCTACCAGCCTTCTTATGTTATTCCTTCAGTATCTGCTAAATATGCTACATTATTTCCTTAAGCTGAGCCATGACTAGGTGCACCACTTTGAATCTTCTAATAATTCCACAAGTAAAATTCCTTGAACTGTTGTTGTGGCTGTTAAGAAATTAAACTCTTATTAAATCAATTACATCAAACAATATTCAAATGATTAGGTTTGAAGCAGATCTAATAGATAAGTCTTCCTCAACCTCCTTGAGCAAACTTTCAATTTTGATTTAACTCTTCCTGCTAGACTCATCTTCCCTTTGCCATATCTATTAAAATTGAAACTAGAAAAACTATAACCCTAATTATAGTTTCCTTAATCATTTTTTTTTTAATTTTGAAACTATCTTGTTTGAAAATAATTAGCAGTATAATTTCCATAAATATCAACTGTTTGAGTGAAATTTTACTGTTCAAGCCTGCTCTCATGTGTTAAAAGCATTGAATAGACTACATGTACATTCTAACTATCACTCCTACTAGTTATATTGACAAGAATTGAATTATATTCAAAATCCAGTTGAGCAAGGAGATAGAGAATTAGATAACCATTGAAAATTAGACTTCCAGCTGCGGCAAGGCAATCAGATAGACTTTTTAATTTTAAGAAATATTTTGGTAATGAAAGAGTTTCTTTCTTGATTAATTATAATTAAAAACTGAATTGAAGAGTTCTTGCCTTAGCCTGCGAGCCAAACTATTTTTAAAGTGCTTGCAATACCTCAAGTGAAAACTTGCATCCTATAACTAATAAAATAACATACCCATGTATTGATGAAAGCATCCATCCAAGCAAAAGTTGATTTTGTCTTATCCAAATTTAGTATTCTGAATTTTCATTGTGTAGATCATGGCTTTTTGGACCAAACATCACACTAGTTATGAAATCCTCTAAACCATTTTCACGAATAGATGGAAGTACCTATGCTTCCCAAGTTAGATAATCTCGATCCATCAAGCATGATCGGTAAGGTAATAGAAAAGATGCTTTGTGGTATTAAATTTACAAATGAAATGTGAGCATTAGCTATGGCCTTAGGTCTGTTACCAACTTATATTTTATATTGAATGAACTTGTGTTTGTGAAGCAAGAAAATAAAAAAAGAAAAGAGAAAAACATAAGTCTATAAACAGAAATTTTAATTAATGATTTTCTATATCTGAGTTATTAAATACAAGTGCTTTATATACAAAAGTCAATAACCATCTAAACTAACAATTCTTCTCACATGCAAGGCTATTAATCTAATACAAGTACAGCTATAATGCACCTCATTTGCAGTTGTAAAATGCCATGTTAGCAACAGACTAGAACCTGCATTTCCTGTATCAGCTACTAACCAATTACCACCGGTATCCTTCATACCATTTAACACCAAAATTACTTAATTAAAGCTTGTTCGTTACATAGATCTAGAGAAACATATTAAATGCTAATGTAAGGACAACAATGATTTTAGTTTAATTAACCGCAGACATAAAAAAAAAATCCATATCATACTCTTCCTTTTTCTCTTCGATCGAATTAATTTCCATATAAAAATAGAAAGAGTGAGTAAAATTATATTAAAGTATGGGCATAGACAAAGTGATTGTAATATGATGACAGCAATGATCATAGTTTAGACAAAAAATTGACAACTGCCGTTGTGATAATGTGCTGTGTCGTAGCTTCGGCTGGATTCATATCGGGTTATAATATGGGTGTATTTGGTCAATCACCTTCTTTCTTTCTTAATTTTTTTTTTAAAAGAAATGTATTTATTTAGTCATATGTACATAAATAGGAGCGGCAATTCAGATAAATAGGTTATATTAATGTCATGTGAATATGTCCGTTTATTATTTTTGTTAAAATTGTTAAATATGAATAAGGCATATTTAATAAATAAACAATACGATATAATATAATTATTCATTTATTATTTGGATAATTGTGTTATTGACATAGTAAGAATTGCCAACTTATTTATTAAATAGTTAAATGGTTGTTAATATGGCACAAGATGTCAACTCATTTATGCAACACAACCCATTACTGGAGTAATATAAATTTCACAAGTTTAACTCATTTAACTAATTACACTAATAATTAAAATATTTAATATTCGTAAGCTATATAATAAACAAATTCAAAATTATTCACCAAAATAACACATAAAAACATCAATAAAAATTAAAATGACAACACATGTCAAGTTTTATATTAAAATTCAAATATATAAAAACTTCACTAACAATTTGAACAAATATCATAATAATTATCTAAATAACTTAATACAAAAAATCTATTTTCAAATGTATTCTTTCAAATAAAACATTGAGAAGTATGGTAATCAATATTCAAATGCTTGCAAAATAAGTTAAAAATAATTATATGTTTGAAACATAAATCTAAGCAAATTAAGAAATTAACAATTGGTCAAATTTGTCAATTGTTAGTCAAAGTAATACTTTCTTTGGATGGAGCAATAAGAGTAGATAAATTGATTCTGTATTCAATGAATTTCTCTAATTGAATACTTTGATATGTCACATCAACTAAAAAAGCAAGAACATTAAAAAATGTATGAATAATTCAAATTGGTGATACAATTATATATATATATATATATATAAGCAATATAAAACTTTTAAAATTATATCGCATAACTTTATTATTCTCTTACTAACTTTTCAACCAAAAGAACAAATTTCCATCAATCTAACCTATTTGTTTCAAATAATTAATTTCAAAATAAAATAATAAAAATTGACAAAATTTTGAATAAAATAAATATTTTTAAATAAAATAAATATTAACAAAGTTTTAAAGATATTAACTAAAAGTACAAATTTTCATCAATCCAACCTATTTGTTTTAAATAACTAATTTCAAAATAAAATAATAAAATCTAACAAATTTCTAAAAATATTAACCTTCTCTCCAAAATTCAAATCCCTTGTGCAAGTTAATCCTTCTACTTAGACTGGCATAAGTGCAGTCCAAAATTGATCAACATCTTGACCATTGATATAAAAGTTGATCAAATGTAACTATTGATATAAAAATAGTTAAAATATCAAGAACTGTGAGAGAGTTTAGGATAACAAAATAAGTTTTCTTTCTAAAAAGCTAAAATATCCAAATCAACAATTTTATCAACACATGGCTCTTTTAAATAAAGCTGCAATTGTGTCTTTTGAACAAATATATCATTCATGCTCTCAAAATTATCAAACTCCTACAATAGTAAAAACAATAATCATTATTGTTATTATTATTATTAAGGTAGTTAAAGAAATTAAAACTTACCTTAAGATATGTATTAATTTTCCTTTGCTCTTAACATTCTACTTCTTACTTAAATAAACACCACCAACATGAACGAAAAATGATGCAAAACTTGAATTCGCTATATATTTAGTAAATAAAAAAATAATTAGAATCACTTAATGTAAGTGACAAAATACAAATTTTAATAAAATACGCCCTTAAGCATATGGTAGGTAGAATTTCATCTTATTAGAACATCTTGTTATATAACATTCTTAGCATCTTAAGGAGTCCAAAAACTTTGAAATTTTTTTAAAATTAACCACTTTTAAAAATTAATTTATCAAAATAGTTTCCTTCATATTTTGTTAATTAGATTAGCTAAATATAATAATTGTGACAAAAATGTTCTTATAACCAAATCATAAAATTTCTTTCTTTTCTTTTCTTTTTTCTCTCTAATCTCTTTCATTTGATAAGTTTAGCTGTGTTTGGGAGAATGTTGTTAGAAATTTTTGTCAAAAACTTATTCAAAGTTATTGAAAAAATAAACAAAAATAATTTGATAAAATTGGTAGGCCAAAAATTTGAAAGAGGACCATAAAAAGAAGCTGAAATATTTTTGGCCAAATTCAATCACCACTGGACTTTTCTCATTTGTAATCTTTCAAATTTTATTAATGATAAAAGTTAACAAAAAATTTTAAAATATGACAAACAGGTCTTTAATTATTTTTATATATTACATAACTTTTTAAAATAATACAAACACCTACTGAACTAATTTCGATCAACACTTGATTGAGGAACCAAATATCAATCACCACTTGTGGTGATCAAAATTAACTTTTCTCATTCATATCCCTTAAAATTTTGTTAATTATAAAAATTAGCAAATAGATTTTAAAATTATGAAAAATAGGACCCAAAATATTTTTATAAATTAAAAAACTTTTCAAAATATTACAAACACACCTCCCATTTGTGGTGGCTAAAATGCCTAACTTTTCCACATAAAATTCAAATTTTCATCCTTCTTCATTAAATTCTCAGCAAATATATATATATATATATATATTTATATTTCAAACAAAAATTCTGGCAAATCAAACCTAAACAAACAAAATGCTAAAATAAAAATAATATCTCTAAATTAGCAAAAAAAAAAAAAAAAAGAAGAAGAGAAGAGAAGTGAATGAATGAGAGAAAGAGAAAGAAAGAGAAAAGAAACAAATATTAAGTTTTTAACTATTGGGGTGCTTTCGTGTCATACTTTAGAAAGTTTGGATTGTGATTGGCATAGGCAAGAGGATATCACATTCCCATAAGCTTCAAAAAACTAAATATAAACCTTATTTCATGCTAAATTAGATAGAAATGTAGATAAAATATATAAACAAATTTTAAAAAAATATATGTTCATATATATATATATATATATATATATCTAAAGAAATCTCAAATGTCAAATGAATTTAAACTTTTTGCCCATACCAAATAATACAAAATGGACCAAATTTTGACCCTAATGACTGCAACTAATATCTGCCATATTATAAAAAGTTCTTCAAGAATCCCATCTTAAATTTATAAGAAATTAGACTTACAAAATTGTAAAGTGATGAGGTGAGTTTTGAGGAGAACTCAGTAAGTAAATAAAAAAAATAGTAATAAAATAAATTTTAAATTTATTTTATGTAACTAAATAAAGTCTCAAAGTTTGGTTTAAAAGTAGCTTTCAGAAACTAACTTATAGAACGTTTTAAATAGATTTATCTAACAATTTAATATTTTTTAGAAAATTAAATTAAAAAATCAGGTATTCTCTATCCGAAAAGCAGCTAACCAGATATGGTTAGCAAATATCAAGCATCATATATTAGATCTCTTTTTGCTGCCTACTTCTCACTTTATACTAGTACTTGCAAATGCATATATATCAGAATGTACAATCACAGCATGTGTGCTTCCCCTTTCATGGCTCTCGACCAAAGGAAATCGAAAATAAAAAACTAAACCAAAACTTATAATTACAATTCAAAAATATAAAAGCATGAAGAGTACTCGATTAAATCATAAATCATAATGTTATGAGATACAAAATAAAACTAGATAAATCAAATTTTAAAACTCATAAAAAAATCAAAAATAATTAATGCAAAACAATTACATCCATTCACTAAATTAAATACATGTTTTTTATATAAAACTTCATCAAAAAGATACATACCGTAAAACAAAATTATTAATTATTACCTCAAACCAATGAGTTTTCAAATGAAATCAATTTATAAAAATTAAATTAAATATAATCATTTAAAATCAAATTTGTCCACTCAGAACTGAAGACAACTTTTGGATCAAACTCGTTATGATGTCAGAAAAGGTTGAGGATGCTCCCCTTGTAAATTTAAAATATAAAATAATATATTTAAACATTAGAAATAGTTGATAAAGAAATATTTTTGAATTAATGCTTATAAACTTGATTTGAGTTCAAAATAACCCATTGAAAAACTAAGGTGATAATCTATCCTACAAACTTTACGAAACTGGATTCGAAATTTCTTAACTAAAATTATAAATTAAATATGTGAAATTTTTTTAATTCATAAAAGGTTTTGCAAGTAAGTTAAATTTTGAAATAACAATTATGCAACTGAATTTTTGATATGTTATCCTCCTATTTATTTAGTTTCAAAAAATTTTACAAATAAAATTAGGATAACTCTAACTAAAGTTATAACACATTTTTATCTACTGTCCAACTTATATGCCACTATAAAATAGCCCAATTTCAAAAATTTACTAGGCGTTATTCCTATGGAATCTCATACTGATTTTTGAATACCATTTGCTAGCGTATTTAGTTTCCATAGCACTCTATGGTGCCACAATTTGAGTTCTAGAACTCAAGATATGAACAAAAATGTGAACATTGTTTACTAAATTCTTAAATTTTGAATTTTATGAGATTTAATAATTTTAAAGGTTTCCAATGCTCTATTACTCTTTTAATAACTCACAACATCTCATAAACAACTATTCTAATCTATCCTTAGAGCCTGATCAAGTTTAAATCACAAAATCTACAAAATCAATTGTTTTAACATAATGAAAACTTCAAAGATAAATTCTTACCTTGGAAGACTTAAGGATTCAATTGGCACCTTTAATTTTGTGATTTTGAGCTCTTTTGACCAATATTTACAAGAAAATTAAAAGACATTTTCGTAGTTGAGGAAAGTAAGTTTATATAGACATCTAATTAGGCTTGAGCCTAAAGTGACGGGTTAACTATTTTGACTCATTTTAATAGGGATTTCTTCATAGTTTAGGTAAGTGTCTCATAAAAAATATAGTTTATTTTGTTATATTTCTAACATATTAAGAATCACTTTAATTTGAGGTTTGTAGGTTAAGTTATAGCAAAAATATCGAAGTATACTCCAAAACCCAAAGTTATACTCTCTGATTATGATTGTTAACTCTACTCAATCTTCGTAAAAAGATCATAACTTTTACTACAGATGTCCCTTTTTAGCTTATACTATACCGTTTCGAAATTTATTCAAAGCTTTAAAACTGATGAAATATGATGGCTATCCAAATTTTATTTCAAATTCAAATTTAAAATCAAAGTAAGGGATTCGATGAATGGGATATTATATTTTGTCCATTTATATTTTTATTGGCTTTTTTTGTCAAAGAATTATGAAAGAAGATAGTTTAATAAATTAGAAATGAAAAGTGGCTAATGAATAATTTCTCAAAAAGTTTTGCTTTCTTACTTGTCATCATTTCACATGTTGCACACTTAAATGAATTTTATATAATCAATTTTTAACTATTTTCAACACATTTTACACTATTGAATTGATAATATGAGCATAATATAAAATGTGAAAAAACTATGCATTGCACACAAGTGCTTTCCTAATCTTCAATTGAGATTTTAACATATCTATACAGCAATCACTATCAAAAGTATTATCCAATATTATTGAGAATATCTATTTCTCAATGCCCCATTCGAATAACAATGACAACAATTTTTAAGCCAAACCAACTATGTTATGTGGAAGTAACATCAGGCTAAAATTCAACAATTTTTTGTTTTTTACAAAATCTAATCTTAATCAACATATTGTGTCGTGAGAGATATATAATCATTTGTGATAATTAAAGTTCATAAATCAAATGTTTAAACACATTTTGCCTAAACTTATCTCCATCATTTTTTTACTTTACCATTTTCTATACTATGCATTTTCAATGCATCACTTTGGCAGTATTTCTATAGATCTTATGAACTTGGGATTGTAAATACTCAAAAGTTTGTATGCTAGCTTACTTAACAAATTTAAATGCAAAATCGTGTTTGACAAGTGTTATAATTAGCAAATCATGATACACATTAAGTTCATATTATGGAAACAAGTAAAGAAATAGATCATAAACTGTGATCTATAAGCATGTGATGAGGATCATGTGGAGAAGAAAAGTTAAGATAATTGATTAAATGTATATTCATATTATCTGTCCCATAGCTACTTTCAAAAATGTATATTATTTTAAAATAATTTGCACTTGGATAGTAATTTTCTATTTGAAAATGCATCAAGTGACAACTTCTCAAACATCTCTCACAATTCAAATGTTTGTCTTCTCTTGCATTTTCCATTGTTTCTCTTTGGCTTATCAATTGGTGTCTTACTTTATTTTGGCAAATTAGATAAATTGACATTAAGAATTAAAGTTAACTTTATCCAAAAATCCAATGTACTCTTATGCAACAAACAACTATTTAATTAGTAGTTCTAAACATCATTTAAAAAGTCTAGCTTTGCTAGTAAACTATAAACAAAAAATCACTACTTTATTGTCACTTTTAACATCTTTAAAATTTCAAGACACAGACATTATTGAAGGATTGAAATATATCTTAACATGCATTAAAAATAATTTAGGTTTCATTTAAATATTTTTACAAATACATGGAGTGCTAACCATACATATATCATATATATATATATATATATATATATATGTATAAAATAGCAACATGAATGAGTTTTTCCATACTTATATGATGAGAGATGATGAGAAATTTTTCAATCGTATAAAGAATCTACAATTAAACACCACCAAATGCCTTTGGAAAAGCTCGGTCAAACGGGAGAAGAAAGGATGGGTTTTTGCTTGCTTAATTCATCCAATTGGTAAAGTTTGCACACATACACATGCGCGCACGCGCGCATACACTCTTAAATTATCCAAGCCTTTTCATTCTTATCCTTACTTTTTAATAAAAGTATAAAGGTGGTAAAGACAAAATAGTAATCATCCAATAGTTCTCATTTTATATATTTAAATCATGTACTTAAATATAAGGTATTTGATTAACTTTTAACTAAATATAATTAAGCATATATTTATAGGCTCATGTGTAATTATTCAATAATTACACATTTACATTTTATGTCCTAAGATAATTCATATTATTAATTTGATCATATAATTTACATTAAATTCTTTTTTAATACAAACTTAAGAAAAAATTTTTGAACACTTTAAAAAATTCATAAATATATATAATATTTATATATATATTTCGACCTAATTAATATCTTAAAAGTGCTAGCCTGAGTACCAGTAATTTTTTCTCTTCCAAATGCTTCTTATTGTCTTTGATTATTGGTGTGATCATGTAAGTTCATTGTAAAATAAGTATAAACTTATTCTAAATTTTTTGAATTTTAAACTATTCAAAAATTCAACGACTATAATTAACATCTAGTAATGTATCATAATTTTTAAATTATAATAAAGTCATACTTCATCAAACTTTATTTTAATTATACATATCATATGGATAAAATCTTTCTGTCGTTCAATCTTAAATGAGTAAGGGTCTATAGTATGTTAAAATCATATACCAATATGAGTATAAACCATCGATTAATATATATTAAACTCGTCGCTATGACTTACTTCGTATAATATTTAATTATTCAAACCGTATATTTACTATTTTAGTCACTTATTGATGTTCATTAAAAAATTCGAATTTAGATTAAGTTAGTGGTAATTCCAATTCTATATATCGAACCAATAGATCCAATCTTAACTATCATCTATTTTCAAATATAAATAACACGTGACCAAATTAGTTTTACTATATAAGATGTAATTGGTCTTGTGCTTACACATTATATAAATTATGTGCATTTACATTATATTCAACTATGATGTCTCAAGTCAAAAAAAAAATTGCATACTAGTATAATTATATGATAAATCTTGATTACAAATAATACTACATAATTTATCATTATGTGGTCATATTCGAAAAAATAGTTCTTTAACTATTTAATTTATACTAATATTCAAATCACACAATTGTTACGTTACTCGTAGTAATATCATCTCATGATACTCATTAGAAATATTCAGTATACTTGCTATACGATATCATTGTCTATTCAATATCACTTTCATAAGGAACGACTTTAATAATTTTATTTAATGATTAAATAAATTATTAAAACAATTCACAAATATACTTTATCTATATATATGATTAAATAAAAAAATAACTTATATTTATAAATAAAAATTTTTTTCTTTCATTAATAAATAATATATATAAAACAAAATATTTTTGAAACTGATAATATAAATGGCTTCGAGGGCTTATCCTTACAATTATTTTATGAAAATTTTTCATACATGCCAAAAATTTAAGAAACCATATTATCAAAAAGATCAAATATGATTTTATCTACTAGTTCTAAAAATGCTAAACCGACCAAGAAAAATTGATAGATTAGATCTTATGCAATTAAAATATAAACAACAAAAACTATCTTACTAAAAACTAGAATCACCCATCAAATAGATTACAATCAGAGGAATCCAAAACACAAAAATTAAAGAATTAATCAGTTATATAACAAGAAAATAAATAACAGTGAAGCGAATAGATGAAGTGAGTGAACAAATGCAAACTCCAAATCAGCCAAATCATAAGATAAAATATACAAATAAATTAAATTAACCATAAAAGTAAAAATAATTAAAAGATTATGTGCATTTTACTTCAAACATATATCCTCTTATCACCTCTTGTTCGTGAATCCATCATAGGTTCAATCGTTCGAACAGACTGCCTTTTAAAGGAACTAAATAGTATTTTCAACACTATTAAGTATGTAAAAATTATTAACAATGTTTCCCTTGGTCAGTGCTAGTCAAGTTCTCAAAGTTATCAACAATGTAATTTTGTAGCCAGTCGACTAGATAGTAATCTTTATCTTACATGTAGTTAGCTTAAAAGCTTTTAAAAAACAAGAAAGGCTGAGGGATATAATGATTGTTATGTTTCCCGCTGAACCCATCCTTTCATACATCCTTTGAAGAATAATAAATTGCAGAGAATTCCTTTCTTAATTGTGAGAATAATGAAATTTGATCAAAAAAAACTGGTTTAAAGGTACATATGGTTTGATCTTAAGTTTAAGTGAGAATTGGCAAATCACCAAAAAATTACTCAAAAAAAAAAAAAAAATTGTGTGTGTTGTTCATTGTCAACTAACTAGTCTTTCCGGTAGCAACAACTAGTAGGGAGCGACAAGCAACGAGTGACAAAATGGATTTGGCGTGCGACTATGCGAGAGGGAGGCAAGGTCGGCGACTGTGTTGGTGAAAAACGTGAAAGTGAAAATAAATTAGAAACTTTTTTAAAATAATCATTTTTTATTAGCCTCTTTCATAATTCTTTAACTAAATAAATTGACAAAAATACTTCATTAACCAAAAACTTAATACTTTAAAAAAATTTAAAGTATATAATATATAGTAATTAAAACATGCATAAAAAATTGAAAATTTATTTTGAAGGACTTAAAAAAAAAGAAAAAAAAAAAGGGTACCCTTAGATTGCTGTAGCCTAACCCGTGTCCCACTGGTTTTATCTCCATTTTCAAGTGTTTACTTTTGACTATACTTTGATATACAACCTAGATGGGCAGACATTGTGATCATTTGTCACAAGTTTTTAGATGGGGTCGAGAAAGCATAAGTTCTGCAAAGTATCCTGCAAAACAACTTGATTTTGTGGACGAGATTCTGGCGGATCAGTCGAAAGTCGGCAATTCTAGATTGGCCTACCATAGTTTTGTAACTTTTTATACCTGCTAATTTATTTGTAATTTTTGTCATATTCAGTGCCAATTACTGAGTGTTTAAAGAAAGGCGAATTTTGATCTACAGTTTGATATTGTATTATATTATATAATTACAATTCTATCTTCAAATAAGTTAATTAAGGGATTATTAATTTTTATCCATAAATAAAAGGAATAAATTTAAATTAACTCAGTTTTTTTTTTTATTTGAACGTAGAATATGAAGAATATTTGTGCATAATTATTTTAAACAAGAATAGGAAGAGCATCACTTGTTTTGCGAGTTCTTCTAAATTAAATTATTATTTACCCTTGATCAAGTTGACATAGCGAAAGTGCAACAAAATTTGAAGTAATCTCACGTCAGAGCTAACAAGCAAAGCAAAGAAAAGCATGTCCGTCGCGCAATTAACGAATATGCCACGAGGTCCATTTGTTCTTTGAAGCATTACACGTGGCTATTGTCCATCTATGTGCCATTTCTCTTTTTCCTCCACGTATTCTGCCACCTCTTCCCTGAAAAATCTAAACGGACTTCGGATTTGAGCCTAACTGATCTCCATTACATTTTGTTCGTTGTTCAGCTTGTACTTGGAAGAGCAAAAACAACATAATGGAAACAAGAAACTACATCTGGTATAAAGAATTAGATAGTTGGAATTCATTCGATTGGTGGGATAAGGTTGATAAATCGAAGGAATGGCAAAAGGGAATCTACTATGCCTTATGTTCTGCTTATGCATTAGTCTCCATTGTTGCTCTGGTATTCCATTCATTCTCTTCCAATAAATTTCATCTATCTGATTCGGTTCTATCCTGAATAATAAAACAATTTGTTAGTTTAGATCTACATATAAAAGCTTAACCACCCAACATTTTCTCTGGCATTAATATTGATAGATAAAGATATATTATGATTTCACAGAAAATAAATAAAAAAATAACAGGATTCCATTTTCAGGTACAACTACTGCGCATTCAACTGCGAGTACCAAATTATGGGTGGACAACACAAAAGGCTTTCCACTTGATGAATTTTGTTGTGAATGCATGTAAGGATTGTGCAAAATTTTGTCATTAGTTTGTCCTATATCTGTCAGATGATGTTGCTAATAATATTTTTATTTTTCGACTTTCGATTTTGACAGTGCGGTCTATTCTCTTTGGTGTATACGAGAGTGTGTTTCTTGTTAGGCCCAAGGTATAAATGTTTGATTTCTTATGTATTACTGTTACAACTTACTTTTGATAGGAAGAACAGCAGATGCTGAAAACATGTTATTCAGGTTATATAGTCTTATGGTTTTTATTGGCTAAAGAAGTCTTGAGGCAGCAATATGATAAAGGATTATTTCTGTAAAAATTGTTGCATTATTGTGAGGACAATGATGCTTTTAATTCTTTTCACATGTCTAAGCCAAAAAAGGTTTGGAGTTTTGAACAGCTTGGTTAAAAATTTTTTTAAAAAAGTACGAGTGTGTGAAAGTATGATTTCAGAAGGAATTGCTCTGTTCTATTTTATTCTATGTGAAGAGCAAGGCAAACTGAAGTTATATTAGTGATGGAAAAACAGGGGAGAGTTGTGGAGGCACACTCGGTCTGTTCAAGGATAAATTGAGGAAAGCAAGGCAACAATAGTAATCAAATTAGCTATCAGCAAATAATGCATTAATTTTTGTGTGCTTGTGTTTACTTATGATTATCGTTCCTCTAGTGCATCCTTGTTCATTTAAATTTGGAGTCCTATTTGAACTTCTTTTATCATCGATCTCTTGTAATTAAGAAATCCCTTACGAGTTGCTGCACATATAATCTCATTTGTTCAGCTGCACTGCCTTAAAATATCATTTCTGTTACAGGTACTTGAAATGGTGCTTCTGGATCTCCCTACTCTTCTATTCTTTTCAACATATACATTACTTGTGTTGTTCTGGGCTGAGATATATCACCAGGTAGATAACTTAGCTTGAATTAAGTTATTGGGTGCTAAATTGATATTGATGGTATATTGTGAATGTTCTAGGCTAGGAGCCTTCCCACTGATAAACTTAGGCTTGCATATTATCTCGTAAATGGGATTGTGTACTTCTTACAGGTAAGACCAAATCTGTTTGTCTTCATTCACCAATCGCCCCAAGGAAAACTTCCCTACTTGATTATGCAAATTACATGTCATGAATGTGTTTCTTGCTTGATTATTCTATTGTCATATGTAGGCGTGCATCTGGATTTATGTAAGATTAAGCCCTAGCTCTGTTGCAGTGGAAGTTACTAAACTCTTTCTTTCAGGTATATATTGGCAGTTTAGTTATTTTTGAACAAGCAAAATTTAATTTTAACATAAATTTTTGAAGCGGCTGGGATTTTTTGAAAATGACCGCAAAAGGCTGAAAGACTTGATTAATTACTAAGAAGCAATGCCATATGTCGAAATGTTCATCTTTTGATTAAACTTGATTTTGATTTCTTCCTGCAGTTATTTCATTTTTTGCTGCATTGGGATTCCTTACATATGGTGGCAGGTGTTGGCTTGTTAGAATATAATGGTTGTTTCTCATGTTTTATGGTATTAATCACACAAAATAACTAAACTTTCAATCCACTTTAGGTTGTTTGTCATGTTGAGACACTTCCCGATTGAATCCAGGGGTCGCCAAAAAAAGCTGTATGAGGTTTGTGCCTGAGAACTTATTCAAAGTGCATTCGATCAAATTTTGTTGGTGCACTCTTTGTAATAAAAAGAATATTTTATATGCCACGGCCCTGGCTGCTTTTACACACAATCTACATATCTCTAGGCAGCACAACACTTCCCTCCCTGTGATGCTTTTATGCAATTGTCATGATCATGACACTGCATAAATACGAAAATATTTGACTTGGAACGGTCATTATTATATTCAGGGATTTCAATCCATTTGCTTGAAGCAGGTAAAAATACTTGGCATTACCAATAAAACCTTGATGTTTATACTTGTATACAACAGGTTGGTTTGGTGACAGGACTTTGCTGTACCTGTTTCTTGATAAGATGTTTCTTAGTAAGTTTCACTTGTTTCTGAAAGATTGATTTGGAGCCCAGAATTTTCTATCTTTAACAACGACATAACTTCTGTTTTGTGTTTCAGGTCGCTCTCTCTGCCTTCGATAAAAATGCTGATCTCAATGTCCTAGATCATCCAATCTTAAATCTCCTATATTACACGGCAAGCTTCTTTTTCTTAGTTGATGCATATTCATGTGAAAAATAAACTGGTTGTGGAGGGTTTTGGCTTATTTACTGGAATATTTTAAGAGAATAAATGGAACACTGAGTCCTGTTGGCTGTTCTTGTTGCTACAGGTTGCAGATTTGTTATTTTGATGATATGCATATCATCAGTAGAACTTTTTTAAACTAGTAAAAACCGAGACACCAAGACCAAAAGAAAATAACAATAATACTAGGATACATTGGACATTTGGGTTTCCATTTTCTTCACAGCAATTTAGCATGCTTTCTTATTATTCTGAACTCAGCATGCTGCAGTGGAAACTTTTCCTGAAAGGAAGAATAACATCTCTTTAAATTGAGGATAAGGTCAAAAGAAACTTCTGCTCAAAGTTTCCATATTTTTCTAATAGATTTGTTAGACAGACCAAACATTAAGCAGTTTCAGTACTAACCCAAGTGTTAAGTAAATATTCCTGTGCCTACTATGTTTATTGCGCTTCCTCTTCAACGCATTCTCTCCTTTTTATTTATTTACTGTTTCCTGCACAGCTTGTGGAAATTGTGCCATCTGCTTTGGTGCTATTCATCTTGCGGAAGCTGCCTCCAAGGCGTGTCTCCGACCAATATCATCCCATCCAATGAAGCGATCCATTCCGTCTTTATAAGCAGCGTTGGGATCAATTGTTGGCTGCAGCTTCAATCAAGTAAGGTTTTGCATTGTCTGCGGACTTCCGTAATCATTTCTCCATTTCTCTGAATGAAAAGTGAATTAAGGAATATCTTTGCCACTGGCATTTTCTGAAACTTGAAAATCTTTAATCCTTAATATAAATTACCAATAGAGGATTGCAGTACGATCGATCTGATAAAATTGTACACATAAACGTATATTTGGAGTGCGATAACTAATTTAAATTTGATCATCATCATCATCAGCAGCAGCAGCAGCAGCAGCAGCAGCAGCATAGAAGGATGTTAATGGCTTCTTTCGGCAAGGAAATTGTACTTTCTGTTTGGCAATATTTATTAAATATTTTAAAAATAATAATAATAAATGATTTATTTTTTTTTTTATATAGAAAAAACAAAAATCTTTTATAGAAAGGGGCAAGTGCCAACATGCGATGCGAGGGGCTGATGTTGTGTGTGCTGCGGTGTCGAATAGCGAATTACAAATGTTGTATGTACTAAAGCTATTGTGAAATATTGTCTTACGGAAATTTCAAGGCATTCCTCAACTCACAATTAAAACAAACTTCAAAATTGTTGGCATCACTGAAATGCTACTCTGTAAATGCGCAGTGTTATGCTAATGCATTTATATATAATTTGATTTTATTTAAAATATATTTTTTAAAAAAATATATTTGTGAATACCTGAATTTTCTCATTATTATTATATATATTTTATTTTAT
>CP135563.1:4486875-4505770 GCA_032401905.1 Swietenia macrophylla | reverse complement strand
TTTAAAAAAAAATCATAAGTACAGTATCAAATTATCATATACTTATCTTAGTTTAAAATAAACACATCAAGTTTGAGCTTTTCATTATAAGTTTAATTTAATTAATAAAATTTATACTAATAAATTTAACCCAACATTATATAATTATTTTAGTCAAACCCAATGTTCAAATAGCACGAAGAGTTCTAGTCAAAATTAGCATTCTCTATTTATATTAAAATTTATCTTATAAATTTATATTCCTATTTTTTTTTATAGTAATTTACAATCTAATAAATTATCTTAACGTTGATATAATACTAAAATTTAATTTTAAGGTCATAATTAATAAATGATATGTAATAACATATTACAACTACCAAAATACTAAGAATGTCAGTAGTTCGACATTACTTTATTCATAATCAATGTTATTATAAATTTAATTTTTTTATCTTAAATATTTTAATTGAGTATGAAACATGAAATATGTCACTCTTGTGTAATTCAATTTTCACATTTTTTTAATATATTGAATAGACTCATTAAAGAATCTAAACTATCACTTTCATTATATAAGAAAAATAAATTTTATTTTAATCACACACATTCTTTTATATAAGTCAAAACATATTCAATTATTTTCTTAATAATTTATTACGTTATGAATAAAAAATTTAAAAATATTAAAATATATCACTCTCAATATTGAAAACTATAATAATTTCAAATCAAAAAATTACGTACACCGTTATTATTACAAGAATCGCTTAAAACACTTATATAATAATTCATATAACATTCTCATTACAAGTCAATCCAGTATATTAGTTGATTAATTCATACTCCTGTATTAATATTTCATATCATGACATACAACTTGTTGCCATCACTCCGTACGTATACTAATCTTTACATATTATTATTACTTTTTTAATAATAATGAGTAACTAAAAATATTTAAAAATAATATTTAATTAATTAAATTTATTATTCTAATAATATTGTTATATTTATTAAATATACGAATATATAATAATAAAATAATATAAATATAATAGCATCATATTACATAAAAAAATATATATTAAATATTTAAAAATGAAATTAGAACTTAAAACGTATGCCAGCTGGCCGAGTTAACTTATCAAAAGAATGCATGTAATCTCCGCAACTGGCCGAGTTGAACACCCCACACTTATTGCATCGTTGTAAGATTTTTAAAATATAAGGTTTTTAAATATTGATGATGATAGGGATGCAAAAATGAGCATTCAATAAACACTTCAACTACTCCGCTCCAAAAAAATTAAATAAAAATAAGCCAACTCTGAACATACCTTCAACCTTGTACCTCCTTCAGGCAATATTTTCATTTTCTATGAGAAAACATAGTACCAAAAATGCAAACTTCAGAAACAGCAGTTCACAGTGTTACAATATCACTGTAGTTGCTGTCCAAAACCCCAACCGACAAAATAGAATAAAATAAAAATTCTTGTCCTTTATAGAACCGCAAAGAATAACAAGTAATAATATTAAGAAGTAAAACTGCATTTCCCAGTAGTATGGACGACAGAAACCCAGAAAGCGTTCTTAAACTATAAGCTGCATAACATTACATATATTATATGTTTATTTATTTATTAGAGTATATATACAGGAGATTTGCAATGTGGCAATTAAAATGGCCATCCCCTGTACAGGCAGGGAAGGCAAATCGTAGCAAACCTTACAGTCTCCTTTTCATTCAAATGCCATAGAATCATCCAAAAGTGAGTCAATATCAAATAGATCAATGTCACCATCACCTATTTCTCCCAAATCGTTTAGAACCACATCTGACACCTGCCATAAGTTGAAGACATTATTAAAACAAAATTGAAGAAGAATTGGGGAAGGGATGCATGCATGCTGGTTTTGAGTAGAACAAGGAAACCGTTCCACTATTAAAAAATAAAAAAGTGTCTGATATTATGCAGCACTCTAAGCATCAAGAAGGTGAAGAACATATTGTAATATTAGTGTAACCAAACGCCAGCAGAGAATTGAAACTCAGGGAAATACATTATCTCAGAATTTCACTATTTTGAAGCACAAAATTCCCAAGAATTTAAATTGGGTCTTAAACACTTATAATTTGTTGTTTCCAACAGCTTTCGATGTTCCTAATTGATTTTCATTATATGACCTAAAAAGATCTCCAACCCAGAGCGATTCAGTTAACATATACCCAAGAAGGTGCAACCCAGGAACACTTCCAGCACATCTAAACTGAGTTCCTTAATAGTGAAAAGCCACTACCAAACAACAAAATTTATCTAGGAACACCAGCAATTATTAACTTTCAATGGTCAAAGTGTATAATCTGTAATTTTTTTTGAAAAATAAATCATATACCTTGGTTCCACGGGAACCTTCAACAACAGTCAGCAACCTACGGTACTGAGCTCGTGCCTCGGGATATTGAGCCATGGACTTCACCCTACCAAGAGCTTTTTGCAGCCTTTCTTCAGTTTGTTTCCTTCCCTCCTTCAGAAAATCGTAATCATCTTCATTCAAGGGCATATTTTGCGGCTCGGGATTCTTACTGAGAGCATCTCGCCGAAATCCACGCAAACCACTGCCTTTGCGTCTCCAGCGCAAAATGATCTTTTCCAATATTCCAACTGACCAGATAATTGGTCTATATTTTTTCCTTGCCTGGTGTCCTCTAACATGCGCCTTCTCACCAAAAATTCAAAGTCAGCAATATCATTCATTTTTAATAACTATAGCTCAACTTCAACAGAAAATAACAGTCACAGAAACTGAAAGAGAGCTGCTAAAGAAACATTTTTGGAAAACAAAGAACTTAGGTCTCCATTTCGGAAAACAGAAAAAACTAGTCACAGAATGTAACGATTAATTCAGACAAGCGAACCTAAAAAGTTATTTCTTTAGGACCAAAAGAAAGAACACAGATCAAATGACAAGAATCAATTCCTAAATTACGATCTTAAAGCAAAAACAGCTAAAAGCTGGTTTCATAATTATCTAAATCTGAAAGGGAGCAGACAATGTCCTGAATCATACTTTCTCTGGCTGACAAAATGCTGGATGAGAATCAATCGCAATGTAAGGTCAAAGGGAGTGAAATCAAGCAATATATTAATTCAATGGAAACGGATGATTTAACTCAAGAAAGGAAATTGACAATAAACCTGAATTTTAACAATTCTTTGACGAATTAACAGGAATTCTTTCCTTTTCTTCCAACCACGGAACTTCTTCTGGATCCGTATTGCAGCAGCCTGGGCTAGCCCATCACCTTGTACATGCCTGACCGTCTTAGCTGCTAAAAGTGAAAGAGCATGCTCATACGACATACCAATTTCATCATCACCAAAGTCCGTAAACTGTTTCCGCTGGAATGACTGCATCCTAAAGATTTGATGTATGCGGCCAGCAGCCTGTGTAGCATTAGAGATCGCAGTTAGGGAATCCTTCAGAGATAGTACATCAGACACATCATCATAATTCACAGGAGTAGCCGTCCTCTCTGAAACTGTTTGTACAGCTCTTGCTGTGGAATCTTCTAAGTTGCCATCTTCTGCTGAATCATTCATTTTAAGGGATGACAGAAGGCTTGTTAAGGAAGACTCAGCAAGAAAACCAGAGATTCCCTTATGTCCATTGCTAGAAGCCAAGTCAGCAGGGGTTCTACACAAAGGAAACTCTGGAGATGGATCCGTTAATGCCCCAGGAGCTGCACCCAGGGACACAAGGACAGCAACTGTCTTCTCTCTGAAGGTTACAAGGATTAAAGCAAAATCAACCAATTAATAACAAATGATAAAATCATAAGCTCTGTTGAAAGTGGTGCTTGATATCCAAGTAGTTAATGCAGTTAAAGCTTAACATGTTTAACACGAGACTAAAAAATAAAAACATTCAAATTTAGAATGTCTTGCCTGCCACAGAATGCAGCCCAATGAAGTGCAGTCCACCCATTAACATCACGGAAATTAATACTAACTCCAGCAGCTACAGTGGGTTTTATGGCCCAATCGTAGCCAAGAGAAGCAGCTAAGTGAAGCACACCTTGCCCCTCATCATCTAAAATGCTAGGCCCTTTGCCACCTTCAGTTACTTTATGAAGGAGCCACGAGTACAACTTCTCTTTCATTAGCTTGTGAAGGATAAGCTCCTTTTCCACATGTCGTGATAAATTTTTCTCAGAGGTTGCTTCTACCATCTGGTATCTATCGTCTTCCTCTTTTAATTGAATAAGCTGGCTGATTAAATTTGACTTCTTGCATAAACCTTCACAGTGATGATTTTCAGGCAAAGATCTCAAAGACAAAAGCCTATCAAGTCGCAAATGAAGAAGCAGTTCTCTTGTGCTGCTGCCACCATAGATGTCTGAAATATCTACATCTTTAACAGACCCTGCTAGATACTCAAATTCCCGCACTTCGCTACATGCTAACCTGTTGGAACATGTTATATAGAAAGGGACTTGCCCAACTGTGTGAGGTGGAGTACGGCAGCAAAGAACCCCATCTGCTAAAACCT
Source organism: Swietenia macrophylla (assembly GCA_032401905.1). Lineage (NCBI taxonomy): Eukaryota > Viridiplantae > Streptophyta > Magnoliopsida > Sapindales > Meliaceae > Swietenia > Swietenia macrophylla. Next base: position 4,501,234 of record CP135563.1, on the reverse strand, counting down.
CTGCTGGAACCTCCAGCTCTGCAAACATACATGACCACTCACATTTCACTACCTCTTGGTGACTCTTCAAAAACAATCCAGTGACCACAACCTGTTGCACGGTGAATGAAAGAGAAGTAAGGTTTCATTTTCTTAATACCTAAACTAGTAGTGATTGCAATCTTAAATAGACAGAGCAACAATTTCAGAATTCAAGAATCATCCATGACTAGAAATAACATAAAATTCATGATTGATATATTAAAAGTTAAAAAGCAAAGCTAATGATATTAAATAAAATAAAAGGAGCAGGTTCAGCAATGGTTCTAAAGCACAATGGGAAAAGAAGCAATTTAGTGAAGGAGATGATTAATGTTAAAAGAAAAAATTAGAAAAATGAAAAATCCAACCTTCATGGAAAAACTGATAATATAATGCAACTTAGACATAAAATCTACAATTGCAAAACAACAGATTCAAACAAAATAAATTTGAAAATACTTAATATAACCAGGGCATTTCTTTTACTGCTTTTTAATAATCAAAAAAGAGGAAAGATAATGTCAATTGACTGCAATAGCTGCAAAACTACTTACGCCACAATTACGGTTCTAAAATGAACAAATCACTAAATACCTCTATTTCTGAATCTGTGTAGGCCCATTTTGGTGAAAAATCAATTATGCTAAACAGTTGATCCTGGGAGAGAGAGGGGGTCAATGAGGAATCATCAACCACATTTCCACACTCCACAGTGCTCCAAGGAATACCAGAGGATTGCACATGTAAATTATCTACTTCAAGTTCTTTACTCATCCACCGTGAGAAGCTGTCAACTTTTTCCAAACTGCCTTGTCCATCCAATAATTTTTGTTTAACAGATAAGGCATAATTGATATTACTTTCTTTATACATTTCACTTTCAATACTTGATTCCACTTGAGATTGAGATTCCACATCACTTAGCTGCATCTGAAGGTTGCTCTGAACAGGCAGCTCATTTTGACAATCCAGAGATGTAGAAAATGGCTCAGAAGCAAATAACCCAGCACCCATATCATATGCCAATTCCAAATCTGAAGAAAGGTCCATGATCCTTTTTGACCAGTTCAAGGAATTATCAGCAGATGGAATCTGGATAAAAGATTTAAAATTAGAAATAATTTATTGAACTTGAGATTTTTGGGGAGAAAAAATAGAACAAGAACCTGAAAAGTAATCATATAAATTAAAGGAAACTAAATGCTGTAACACATGACAATTTCCAGTAGCACAAACATTGAAAATGTAATCCAAACAAGGAGGAAGTTATTGACCAAATTGGATTCTTCAAAGCTATGGTCCTTGCTCCTTGGTTTATACTCACATAAAATATTTTACTTCAGATCTTATATTTGTTCTGAGAATTTTATCACTACACTCTGAACCTTGCAAAGTTCAACTATTATAAAAAATCATAAATAAATGCAAAATTTTCCATATCTCCGTCAAGATGGGCTCCTTGATCATGATAGGTAATTTACATGGTTATCCAATTTTGTATATTATGGAATTGTCTTCCTTATAAGACTCAAGAAGTAGGTTCATCAATGTAATAATATGACACTAGAAGGGCAGTAGACATGAACAAAGGCAGTGAAAATTTCGAGTTTTTCCCAGCATGTTTGGCAGCATTTTTTTGTCTTTCGTTGGTACATCAAATTACAGAGCAGATATTTCATTGTTTAAGAGCAGGTATATGTTTTGATGGGTGGGACATAAGATCAATTAATTAAAGAACCTTTTAGTGGGTAGAGTTCAATATTTTACTGTGAAAAAACATGTCTCTAAACAATAAATATATATTGTTCATGGAAACAGATTCAGTAACGGTTGTCTTACAAACTATTTAAGGAAACAGCTAACCAAACAAGTCCTCCAGCTCTTAATAACATAACCAGAGTTACAAATGAAAAGAACTGCATGTTATCAATTATCAAGTCTAAAATATCACCAGTAGACATTTCCATCCAAATTGAAACAATTTAATAGTTTCAACTGTAATTGATACTGGTACCTGCCAATTTAATTGGACTGCCAAAGAACTCCCAGAATCCTCTTTGATGACAGTCTCACTTGGTACAAGCTCACCATCAATGCTAATTTCTTGTTTAAGGATGCTTCCCATATTAGCATCGGAAGGTACATTATCATATTCCCTGGTGCAATGTTCCAAGACCTCTTCCCAAGATCCCAGACCAAGTGTCCTTTGAGACTCAATGGTAAAATAACTACCATGATTATCTCTTTGTCTAATTCCAACATGTGAAACATGATCTCCAGGAATTGATGATTGAACTTCAGGACTGTCTGGCAAAAGTCTCACATGAATTATCAGATTTAAATGCACATCATTTAAAAGCAATTGAGATGATGAATCTAGTAAATCAAATACAGACTAAAGATAAAGGCACCTGAACTGGGACTCAGAAGACAAGAGTATGAGAGGCCAGAATCCCTCTTTTCAACTGTAGGAGCATTCCCTATCTGTGGTAACTCAAAATATGAGTGGGATCTGGAATTTACTTGATAACTATCCTGTGCATCATATCCTGTAAGTTGCACAGAAACACATAGAAGTGTAAAGAATAGGCAGGTTTACCAGAACCATATTCTACATTCATCAGTTCACCATATAAAGTTCTGTAAAGCTCAACAGGTAGAATTTCATTGGTTGAAAAAAGATGAATAATATGAAATAAATCAGAAGCAGAAATACCAGAATCAGCATCTTCACATGATGATGTCAGAGTGCTGGTTGGGCTTGTGGAGCCAGTAATTCCTGAAGCTGCATTGATATGATTTCCAGGAAAGCTAAAAGTCAAAGAGCTACGCTTTCCATTATTTGATATAACTTCATTAGACCCCCTAGTTCCTCCAACATTTGTTTTATTACCCTGGTGGGAAAGATAATACAGGTATTCACAATGTAATCATTTTTATAAATATTATGCTATTCTTGAATATTACAACTGCTAGACAAAGAATTAAAAGGACCTCCAAAGCATAATGTAACTTCATCAATAACAAAATTAAACATCAGCCCAACCACACCCCCAAAAAAAATGTTCTAGAAATATTATTTGTTCACTGTCACTGGTAACAGCAGTGTGATAACATCTTTGGGGCCAAATTAAAATATTTGACTTTTATGGAATGTGGGAGGTAATCTATCCCATAAATGGTAGCAAATCAAGAGAGATAAGGATAACCTTTTCTTATACCATGCCAATGCCATATCAATAGCTTGCTTAGGAAGAAAATACTTCTTGGGGAAGCAAAACCTAGACCTATGCCCCCACAATGACATAATACTTCAGTTTAAACAAGTATCCTTCAAAGTTAGACAAGTCACTGATCTTAAAAAAGAATTTTGTTAGATATAAGTCGGGCATTTCACTAATGGATTAGCTTGTACTTAGTTCAGTGTATCTAATTTGGGTCTATAATGACTTTTAAGGCACTCTAATATGGCCTTCAGTTGATTTCAGATTATTGTTAATCTCTCTTTCCCTCTCCCTACCTATATTTCAGCAAAGAGTAATGCTATCCTTCCCAAGTAATAACCCTAATTTTTCTTCCCAAGAAACATGACATTCATTGATGGGAAAGTGAGGAGGGGTAATAAGTCATTGTATAAGTTATGAAAATCTAGCATCCAATCAATGAGTCCTGGAAAGTGTAGTGTTACTCTTTCAATGAAATGACACTAAGAGTAGAAATAAAGAAACATCAGGAGATCTTACTGCACACGGCACAAAGGACAACCGGCTATCTCACTCTAACAGTATTGATTAAAGAAAATTCCTTTCCGCAAACCACAACCACATAGCATGCATGCATCAAGAAGAATCAGTTAAAATAATTTATTTATATTAATACATGTCTTCAATTATTGTACTCAATTTCAATAATTCCCTCCAATTATTGGCAATCTGTAATTGTCAGAGGGATAAGAAGAGAAAAAGTCTGCACATCCTACCATAATAGACAAGGATGCATTAGAAAAGATAACCTGGGAAAGAAGCTAAAGCTAGAACTAGCCCAGTAGACAATGAATGATGTGTACATGTTTTCTGTCAACAAAATAATAATTTAATTTTGTTATTGTAATCATACCATGGACAGTTGCCAAAGTCTTTGTAGTGATTAAAATTATATTACCTAATGTTCTTAAAATTTACTTGAAATACCATCCATCCGAGATAACCTAAAGCCTGTTAGTTATACTATTTGCTTATTATTGGTCAGCATTGAGGCAGTACTGCAAAGTTATTTATACGAGGGTGTACATAAGCCATTTCCTTTTTTGACCGTGTGAATAGCCATAGATTCCCAATAAAAGAAGATGAATCTTGGAAAGATATCCTATATGTTAGATTAATTACGGTAACATGTTAGTATTGATAGTGATGAATTTGCATATTAAGTTACTTGATCATGGGTTATTAAGGCACTTTTATAATCAATTAAAAAAAGAACTTTTTTATTTGCAAATTACTTTATCAAAATAAATACAAATAATGTAAAAGGGTCAAACAAGTTTAACAATTGGATTATGCAAATGGATTTACATGGATTAGAGGTATGTAAATGAGTTGTGTGGGTTGACACACAACTTGCATAACCTACTTATTAGCAACCTAGCTAATAAATAGGCCACATGATTCAGTCATGTCATCCTTTAAATAAACTAAAGTAACCCTAAAAATTTATTGTGCTGAGGCATGTTACCTTTAGAGTAGTTAAGGCAAGCGTCAAGCCCAAGATGTGCAAGAATATGACAGTCACCGAAAACAAAAGGCACAAATTAAGGCAAAGCAACTATCTATGATGATATTACAATAATAATATGTTGAAACTAAATTATGAAAATTTAGCTGTCATTAGTTGTGGCCTAGTAGTAGTTTTTGATGGTGAAAAGTTTTCTATTTTGATTTGATCCTACGCCTATATATTCTTGTAATTTTCAATAAAAAGATAAACATCCACTCTATAATTTCTCTATTCTCATATAGCTCTTTCTCTCCATAACATGGCACTAATATAAAGCAAAAGCTCCTAAACCATGTTCTAAATGAAAAATAAAATAAAATAACCCAAAAAACAAAACAAAGTATTGGCACTCCTCTTTTCGACCACCATACAACCACCTTGACAAGTTGACCAACAAAACCCGTAAAAATCACCATCAACAGCCATCAAAACAATGCATACACACCACAATCAGAGGTTGCAATTCTCTGCCCTCATCTCAGATTTTGTTTTCAATACACTAGAACAGACAAACAAGCCTCATTTCATTTTTGCTCCAGCTTTTGCCCATTCAGGTGATGGAATTTCGTGACGCTTCTATCTAGAGATCCACCAGGCAAAATACCTTTTCTTTGTTGATATCTATCAATCTCAGACACGATTGAATCTCCCAACACTCTAGTTTGCCTCTCTCATTTTGAATTGGCCTATTTTGTCTCTCTCTTGACTTCTCATATGCATCTCATTCTCCATTGTTTCTTGCTTGTTTGAAGCCATAAATTTGAAGCTAGAAATTATTGAAGTTAGATCTACTTTGGATGATGTTATCTCTAGTTTAGGGATGAGTTAAGCAACAGTCCCCACTCTCAGGTCTCTCTCTCTTGTTTCTTGTCATAATCAGATCACTCTCCTTTGGCTCGTCTCTCCATGATTAATTTTCCTCAAATGGAAGCAAAGATGATGTGTTTTGATTCATTGAGAAAAGTAGCTGAGAAAAATGTTGCTAATGTGAATGTTTGAAGTGTTGCAATTGTGTTTGTTTGAGTGGCATTTTTAAAATAAAAATAAGAAAAAAGGAAAATTTTATTATAATTCAAAAAGAAAGGAGATGCAGATATGAACTAGATATCCACGGAGCAAGTCGAGAGGAAAAATGCTGTAAAAAGATGCATCTAAAATCCATCCCTCCACTAATCTAAAAGAGGGGCAGCATAACAAAATTATCTCAGCATCCCTTCCAGACTTAAGTGTTTAATAAGAAAAAAAGACGGAGCCTGAAAATCCTTTGAAACTGAAATCCAAAGAGAAGCATTGACAGAAATAATTCTAGTATGGAAAAGTCTATAGAAGGGAACAGTGACATAAGGAAAAATCTCCAACCCATCAGTCTTTGCAGAACCAGATAACCTTGCCATCTCCCATAGCAAAAAAGATAAGTGATGAAAAAGAGTACTCTTTAGCTATGGTTTAGCAAAAGTTTCCATTAAAAATATTAATGATTAAATTGGTGTCCCACCCTTCAAGTTGATGACCAAACTTACTTCTAGTAATCATATGCCAAACATCATCCTTCTCGAGAAGAAATCTCCAAAGGCATTTTGCTGCAAGTGCCTTACTCTTTTTTCTCCAAATTCCCAATTCCATGCATTTTTATGCTTTTTGGTCAAGGAAAACTGTGCCACCTAAAAGGACAAGAACCATTACCTTTATCATCTTCTTAAGTGGACTTGTTTAGCAACATTCTCTCGCCTTAATGCTTCGAAATTCCTCCAAGTAAGATCCCCTTACTAGTCACCATTGAACTCTTTTTAACAAGTATGAGTCTTCTCTCAAAAAACAATAAGAAAATATACTGACAACACTTTAGAGAACTCTCTCTAAGTTTACGAAAAATGATATTACAAACTTATAATATTCATCAAGTTGTTTTTCTCTTTAGATCACAAGAATAATAACATGTAAACAACTTGAAAAATTTAAACAAAAAAAAAAAAAACAAAAATATGCTCCCATTAAAAGTCCCTAATCATTCTTTATATTTGATTTGCAAACCCTTTAAGAAATTAAACAGAAAAAGAAAGTATAGAGAAAGAGAGCCAATAAGATAAAATGTGTTAAAGTTAATCTTCCCCCTTTAGACGAAAGTCTTTTTACCATTCCCCAAGTCTACTTTCAATTTTTTCCACCACCAGATATAAAAACTTGAAGTTCTAATACTAGACTCTCTCCAAAAGGAAATATTTAAATTAAGTGGTTAGCAGTAATGATGTAGTGGTGGACAGTCAATTGTTTGGTTTGCCAAAGTCTAGGACATTGAAGAATGTGACTGTATTACCACCTACTACTATGGTGGTTTTGATTCAATTTGTCTCTTTCAATCAGAATGTCCCTCTTGATGATTTTGTCCTTCTCAGTGTTCTATCTACCTATATCTCTCATCTCATTTTCTTGCTATGTAAAAACTCGTCTTTGCAGAATGTGACAAGTCTCTGAATGTTTCTACTCATTTTTCTATGAAGAATTAGATTGTTATCTTGTCCAAGTGACTACCATTAGAACTTTATATATCGAGTTGGAGGATTGAGCTGGAGAAATCTTCGCCAAAACTATCCAAAAAGAGACATCTATGCTTGAAACTAGAGAATCTACATGCTCCAACATTTTTCTTTTTTGATGTAATATGTGCTCCAGCTTGGAGAAGAGTGTTGAAACTACATTAGTCGAAACTCGTTAATAAAACATACCATGTCCAAATAGAGTAGAAACTCATCTACTTCTCCACCTTGACTCTAAACATGTCCTATCAACTCATTTTGTCAGTTCTAAGCTTTAAGCCCTCTATTTCATTGTTTCTTGTTGTGATCTTTCCTTCTAACTAACCCTAAACATCTAAAGTTCCTTTCACATGATCATAAACTTAAAGCCATAATCGCAATTTTAATCAACAAAGATAAAGTATGACAATTCAAGTAACATTCACAACGGGAAAGACTATACCTTAAGGCAGTTCTTACATAAAAGCAGACAAAGATGCGAGCTAACCAGATTTCAAACTACATGAATATAGTTTCAACTCACCAGCATCAATATTATTCTGACCAGGTTTAAAACATAAAAATGTTTCAATTCTGTGTCAAGGCAATGCCAATCAGTCCAAGCAGAATTCTACTATATTATCCTTTTTTAACCTAAATTACTAAAACAATTTTTACCTAAAATAATGGCAGGACACAGATAAATTTCCCTTTTATTCTTTCTTTAAGGATGCCATGCATCATTTATTGATAACAATTCTGAAAAGTAAAACTAATAATTGATAAGCATATTGATGATAGCAGGGAGTACCTTAACTTCTAGATAGTGGACAAAAACTATGTGCATCAAATCCCTGCAAAATTAGGCAACCGTATAAGAACCATACACAACAAAAAAAGGATAGCACAACACTTTAACAAAATATATAAATAACAATCATAAAATTTTGCAACAAAAACCTGAAAGTCTGGTTTCAGCTGATAAATTTTTAACTGTCCAACCAGACAATGTTTACACTTATATTACTAGATTTGTTAAATATGCTGCTAATAATAATAATGACTTCAATACTAGAGCAGAAAGTTTCCATAAGACATTTCCGCACTAGGATTTAACAAACATGAAGAAATTGAAAAGAAATTGATGGCACAACGGAGCTTCAAACAGACAAAGAAATGTCTTTTGATTGTTTATACATAGCAGAAAAAGTACATAGCAGGGATGGTACAACAGAGCAGGGATGTTAAACAGAGCTTCAAACATGAAGAAATTAGTCTGCAAACAGACAACCAGAATTTCAATTGTTTATAGCTTTGATGGTCTCAACGACTTCCTAAACATCAATAGTAACAATTCATAAACTCAGAAGAAATTGATGATGATGAAGATAACTTCGCACTTACTGTTTGAGCATCCAATAGCAGCGCCTTTGGAAATTTTCATTCTCTTCTCCATGGGCATAATAGCAGTGCAACACATCAACACTTCCAACCTAAAATTGCTTGAATAATTTATCTCTCAAACTCTCAGTACATGTTATTTGAATTAAATTTGACTTAAAAAATAAAAGGAACGCATAGATTACAGTCAAGGAATATACATCACACAGAAATAACGTAGATGCAGAATATGTGCGATTGGTACAGAGACTTAATCACCTGCACTAACCAGATGCAAGGTAAGTGCAATCTTACCTTTAGTTTTTCATGAGCTTCCCTCACTGTCTTTCCGTCTTTTTTCTTCCTCCAAGTATGCCCATCCTTCCTAAAGTATCTCAACACCTTTCTATCAAAAAGAAAGAGTGAACCACCTGGTACAGTAGAACGTATGTTGAGTAAAACACTAGATCAGATAATGTTTCAAAGCAGAAAAAAAAATACAGGAGTCCAACCACAAGGAAAGAAACAATAAAAATGAACTCGCATTTTAAACCTTTTGCTTTTGGACTTCACATTGAAATAACATAAGCTATTCGAAAATTGAAAACAAAACACAAGACCCGGCAAGGGATATGGAATTATCACAAAAATCAATCAACAAAAAAGTCCAGAGCCTAAGCATACAACCCAAAAGTTCCTGAATAAAATGGTGTAGAAGATTGAAATATCCACCTGTTTCTACTATAAGAAGATGAACACTATTATGTCGGCATATAAAAGGAATGATGCATCGAAATAAAAACAGAATATAAGAGGAGATAGGGAATACTGAATATAGTATTGCACAAAGAAGAAAGAACAACTGTAGCAGCAAACCCAATAAAAATTGCAATCACTGTAAGTTTTCAAATGTTATAACATGTTTGAAGTCTCAGTTTGAGATGTCAATGTGCAGATGTTGATTGTTATATGCAGAAACAGTGATCCTGATCCCATCCAGAGCAGACGTTTCAACATTCTGGGAATCAATAAAACAAGAGACCAACACAATAGTATTTCAAGGAAAAAAGAAAGGAATCGGCCACCAAAATTTGCATAAGATTATTAAAATTCAACTTAAAAATTTATATTCAATTTATTCTAGGTTTTCAAATGTTACGAACCTGTTGATTAGCCCACTTTTATATATTTAGGCCAAAAAAGAGCAAGTTAAAGGACAAAAAGTTACACCCTGCCAAATTATACAATATCCAGCAATGTCATAAAAATCAACCTAGGATTTAAAATCTTGAAAGCATGGTTCTCCATTCCATACAATTTAAAACCATGTTTTACAGTTCAAAAAACACCATGGCAAAAGTTTACAAAATAATAGTATGAAAAAGGTCTGGATCACACTATTTAGTAGACAGTTCTGGAGTTTTTAAAATTCACACTATTTATTTAACAATTCTGGAGTTTTTAAAATTCACACTATTTATTAGACAATTTTGGAGTTTTTAAAATAACAGTAATAAATTGCATGAAAATGTATAATAGGCTTGTTCACAATTTGTTAGCCATATAAAGTACAAAATAATACTTCACATTCTCAAATACAGACTAACTCACAATTTTTGAAGGGCATACCCATCTTACTTTTTGTCTAATAAAACTAACAAAGATTTATTCATATCATATACCAAATTATAGGAAAACTGTACATATACAAGTATTTGTATCTGTATGCACAGAAATTCACTAGAGTGAGAATATAGAGGATGATAATAGAAAAACAAATACTTATTTTATAGAAAATTATCTTTTAAGAACCTTAAAAATAGCAGTAGATCAAAATTTGACACCTGATGCCATCTTCCCAATTTTATTTGCTTCATAGTATAAAATATTAAATACAAAAAGTTCAACATATAAATATCACGAGTATCAACTATCAATTATACTAACACGTAACAAATAGAGGAAGAAATATGATACTGTTATAAATGAAAAAGTACCAAATTTCAGTTTTCCGCCAAAGTTACAAATCATAGGGCCTGACACATAACTAAATTAACCATTTTTTTCAAAAAACATCACTAATTATAATTAAATTAACTAACTAAAAAGGCATTGCATTGCATAGTCACTAGACAGAGAATGATGGAATAAGTGAAAAACTGAATTGAATAATACATTATTAACAAAGCATTTAGTGAAAAAAAAAAAAGGGCAACACAAAGAAAAGATAAAAGGAAGATCAAGATAAGAGGGATCATAAGCAGAAATCAGAGTCTAACAGTCACCAAAAACGGAAGTTGAGCTCATATTTTTTTAATTTTTCTTGCAGGTTGTCGAGAGGCAGAAAAAGTGGACAATAACTAATGTGTCAAACAAACTTGCCAGCAACAAGAAATAGGGTATAAGTTATTAGAAAAACAAGAAGGATCAGCATTATCGCCAATAAAAAAAGTGAGATACAATCAGCATCACTCCACAAACCATTATAACTATTAAGTGAGAGAGAAAAATAAATAAGTAGACAAAGATAACTGCTCCATAACTCTGCTTTACACACATGCATACATAAAATATATGTAAGACATGTGGGTTTGTTTCTGTGTGGTTTTATGTGTATATATATACTACCCACAAAGGGATAAAAATATGTTCACAAGAATGATAACTTAACATAGATTTTGGTTATTTTCAAAGTCAATGATATATATACAGTGTGTATAAACAACCCACTAAGGGATAAAAATATGTACACAAGAATGATAACAAAGAATAATTTTAATTACATCACTGGTACATTTGGATGGCTGGAATTGTTAAAATAGTTTTGCAATACTAAGATTATGGGTTGCTGTACCTCATTCACTTTTTCAACAAAATAATAATAATAACAATAAGTATGAAAATCAACATCCATGATGTCATTGAAAACAAGTCCTGGAATTCTAGGAAACAACATATAATATTTCTCAAAGTACGAATCATTCGAGAACCATTCTATAGAAAATTAGGAAATTAGGCAAACAAGTTTTCTATTTGAGAAACAAAAAAACCAAAAAGAAATCAAAATAAAAAAAGACAATGATGAGAATAGAAAAATATTTTAGAAACAATGTTCCAAACACACCATATATCTGTGACATTTTGTACATGCCTATCCACAAATGAACAAAAGCTTAGACAGCTTATTCAAACCTCAAGGATGCACAATTATGTCCAAAATTTGTGCTTCATAGAACAGAATGTGGGTTTAGTGCTTTGCAGTGACCAGTGGAGCTAGTATTTACAAAATTAAATGTTTAGTATGGTGCAATACTGTGACCCATAATTCAAAATGAAATGCTGATTCAAAGCCTTCAAAGGAAATTCATAACGTCTAAGTATGAAAGTTCTGCATTTTTACTATGTAAGCACAATAAAAATACAATATCACATAAATCTAGCATTTTGGTAAAATTTGCAAAAAGCATACTTGGTGGTTTGTTTGGAGGCTCTGATGCAATATGAAACTTCTGATAATTACAAAGAATTTCACAAATTTCAGCGGGCCGCAACCATCTATGCTGGGCTTCTACTTGCAGTTGTTGCATATCTGCATATCAAATATCAAACTATCAGTCAACACACAAAAAGTATTGTGATGGTCCACAACTAAGATTAAGGATCTAGTATGAGGAGCAATTTGTGGCAGCAAGTAGACTGAAAAAACATGCCGTGTAAAATGCACATAAATCTCTAAGAGGTTATGTCAGAACTGGAGGAATTATCTGCATTTCTGTATCGACACACATGTCAAGAGAGAGAGAGAGAGAGAGAGAGAGAGAGAGAGAGATTTAAGAGGGAAATTCTGCCCAAAGTATGTTTGATTTTGTTGCTATAATTTATTAGATGGATGAAATTTCAAATGCAAATGGGAAAATGTCAGGTGTAGGTTTAAAAAAAAATTGAAAATCAATTTTTGAAAAATCATTGGTGAACAACATTTTGTTAGTCTGTTCATGAATATTCTTGGAACAGTACCATGGCAAGTATATGAATTACATGTTTGAACATGTTTGCGCAAACATGGTGTAGGTGGAAGATGACAATTACACAAAGCACATAAGCAAAATAGGCAAAACATTGGGGAATTAGTAATGATTTCAACCAGCTATCAACCAAAATCACCATATCAAATAAAGACATGGCCCTCCAAAAAAAACTTTGAAAAATTTCCTAGGAGGAACATACAACCATGTGATCCACAAAGAATGCTTACCACCCCAATCTTCATTACGACTTACGTTACAAAGTACAGGAACCTTTTTAACTTCTTGATAGTGTAATATTATGGTTCTATCATTTAGAAAAAGAAGACAAACTAAAAGAAGAATCCGGTTATGGGGACGGATTTGGGAACAGATACAACTAAATTCTAAGTATAACTGCTCTAAGGTAAGTACAGTAATTTCCCGGCCTATTAGTATTTAGGATAATCTAACTATATAAATTGCTCTCGGATCGATAATCATTCAGAAATTCATATTTTTATTCAAAACTGATCTTGCTAATCATCTAATTGAAGGCTGAAAGCTAATTCAAGACGAACCAAAAGGATCTATCAAATTGAAACTGCAGGAAAATTTCAGTAATGAAGTAAATATAAATCTAACAAGTAAAGCTGACCTAAACGAGAACCCAAGGCGTACGATCCGCGATCCGCCATGATAATAAAACTGAATCAGAAGGAAGAAAGAATGCCCGAGTTGACCGAGTTTAGTATGTAATTTGGCATTAAAGTCAGAGTTTTTGGTATTGAACGAAAGAGATGTGAACGTAAGGGGAGCTTGCTGGGAAAAGTCGAACCTGGAAGAAAAGTTCATGTCGTGTAATTGGACTTATTACAGCTCGACATCTAGCGGGAAGCTAAAAGCAGGGTGGGTAAATATGAATTGATGTTTGAAAATTTATTGACTTGATTTTGATATAAAAAAAAAAAAAAAATTAATGATAGATATTTAATAAATTTAAAAAATTTAAAATTTAAAATAATAAAGATAAATAATATTTTATATTAATTTTTTATTTTACAAAAATTATATAATTAAAATATTTATTTATTTAATTTATAAAAATAAATCTTTTAATTTTATAATATTAATCATTTAATTTATTTTATAAAATTAAAAATATATATATAAATTTGTTGCTATGAAATTTATTTGCATTGACTAACGATATTGTAATTAGCAAGTGCGTGGAAAGTGAGGATAGAGATGGAACTAACAAGTCTTCTTTACAAACTCTGATTGGTCTCACCTTCAACGATCTTAGTCTCATTATTTTCACTGTGGTCTATTTCATTCTTACCCTCCTCAAAAATTGCAAGTAACCACTTTAATTCAAGGGTGTGCATAGAAAACCAATTTCTTGATCAAGAATATCCGTATATGCAACTTGAAGGTCAACTTAGCTTTCAACGTTTAATTTATTCTTAAGCATCCCAATCAGCCAATGTTTGGAGTGAAGGGATGTCGGATGAAGAGAAATCACTTATTGTCTTCTCTAATAATTCTTTAGAAATGCCTTGAGAATCGAAATTTTATTCCTAATTAGATCTACAAAATATCTTTCTTGCGGGTCAATTATAATATCTATGGTTAATATAGAACATCTTAAAGGGTGAAATTAATTTC
>CP135563.1:4419035-4472563 GCA_032401905.1 Swietenia macrophylla | reverse complement strand
TTTTTTTTTTTGTCTTGTCTGCAAAGAAAAATCATGACCCCAAGAAATAACCACACAATATTTCTGTCCTTGTCAAACTTGTTTACAATTCTACGGTCCAAAACGCGGTCTCAGACTCCCTTGTGTCCTCGCCATTTCTTGAACCTCTCAGCTGAATCTGTACGCCTACGTAATAATCACTCGTCTTCCTCAAAATCTCAGAAACTTTGGAACTTTCCCTTCTGCCAAACAAGGCCAAGAAAATCACATGCGCATGATGGAAAACACGCCTACCACCATCGCCCCTATGCTTCTTCGAAACCTTGTGACCTCTATTTTCATTTATGCAGACAAATCCCTGATAAACTTGGGCGAAAAATACAAACTCCTTGAAATTATTCGCTATATTCTCGTCACTTCTTTTCTCTTCTTCTTACGCTTACTCCCTTCTTTTCTTCCTTCTTTCCACTCATCAAATCCCGATAATTACTCTCTTAAACCACCCAAAAACGATAACTACGTGCCCGCGTGCGGCGGTGGCGGCGGAGACTCCGGTATCGCTCGAGCACTTTCGCAATTGTTATCAATCATGAATGATATTCCCGTCAGTTCTCGAAAGTATGAAGTTGTTCGATCTTTAGCGGAGAGGTTGATTGACGAAAACCATAGAGAGAATATTCAAGCATTCCGAGAAGTCAACCTTACGGTTTTATCGTCGGCTTTTTCAAGAACTCTTAGCCAACTTGAAGCCGCCGTTTCGGAACTTGGTGTAGACCAGGGTGACGACGGCGCGGTTCCAAGGTCAGGACCAGTTTCTAATCGGATGAATCGAGTTCTGCGGGCGGTGCGGTCAGTTGGGGAGGGAGCATGGTCCCGGGTTGGTTTTGGGAGAGAGGTGTTGGACCGGTCTAACCGGTCGGCTGAGAAGCTGGCAGCTGAGTTGCTTTGGTTGGCTCAGAAATTGGCGGCTTGTGGGTATGGAGAAGAAGCAGTCGGAAGGTGGGCGTCGGCTTCCAATTTGGGATGGCTTGCTCTTTCAGCTGAGCCACGGATGCAGGATTCCTTAGTGAGGATCTCAGGTGCGTGGTAAACTTCAATTTTCATTAACTTGGTTACATAACAGTAACATGGTACGAAGGAGTTGATAACGTTGACTTGTATATAATTTTTAAAAGTAAAATAAAAGAAAAATGTATTTGAAATAAAACCTTAACTGTGCTTTTAATACATACCAAATTTTAGAATGTAGCATAAATGTACAACTCATTAAAAGTCTAAAATTAGACCTTATAAAAAAAATAACAATCATACGTGGAAATCCTTTAGCATTTACGTGTTGAATTTGGACGGATCTGGGGTGGGGTATTTGAAATCCTCCTATAGAGTAGTAGTAGTAGTATTACCGGGGCAATGATCAACAACAGCCGTCCTTATTTGACCTTTGAGCGCTGGCACATGGAATAAGTAGGATCGACACAACTAAGGATATGCTTTTCAGATACTGCACAATTTCAATCACTCATGTCATGCGCCCACAGTTTAGGATAATTGTATTTCTAATTTAACAGTAAAAATCCAGTAATTAAAATAAGTTAATATATTACTTGGTGGTTTTTTTTTTTTTTCCAATTGCTTTGAGGTTCCATCAATACTAAACAATTTTTTTAAGGCTAAAAATTAGTCTCTTAAAAGATAAAAAAAAAAAGATTATCTAATTTAATAGCAAACAATATGTTATAGTGTTAATACTAGAACTTGTATAACATTGTATGTCCATTAAGTATCCAATTTATGTTTTCTATTGCGGATTTTCAGTTAACTTTATAAGTAAAGGTAAAAGAAAGTAATAATATTTAGTGGTATTTTCTCCCTTTTATATAAATATTTTAACATTTAGTACCTCAAAATCACAATAGTTATTGTTTGACAACACCTCCAAACATACCTTCGCTTTTGTTGGGTTTGATTCAACTTTCAGGTAGACTTAAAAATTATATTGAATTCATTATGTGCTCATGCAGCGTTCTTGTTCAAGCAAGCTAAAGAATTGGGAGCAGAAGAAACTAAAGAAAGCAAGAAAGAGCAACAAAGGGAAACAAAGATGAAGATGCTAGTATCATGGTTACCATTGCTTTGCAGAGCTGGTAATGGCGTCGATGTACCAGTTCTGAGCATGAAAGAAAGATCTGAACTTGAAAAAGTGTTGGAAGAAATCATAGATATGCTGGAACAAGAAGATGAACAAGAGCAAGTGTTATCCCTTTGGCTTCACCACTTCATATATTCTCCATCCTCCGACTGGCCAAATCTCCATGCCTCCTATGCTCGCTGGTATAATGCTTCTCGCAAGCAATTGCTCCTTCAGTAAACTCTAAAAGTGATAGTTACTCGTGTCTCTTTTATCTCTGCAACATATTCTAATGTCAAAACTTAAAGCTAGCGTATTGGATAATTCCTATGTAGATAAGAGAAAACATGTATATAATTTAAGTAGCATTGTTTATTTTAAATCTTCCTTAGGCTCTTCTTTTCCCATAGAGTTTTTCTTATTTCATCTGTTTTCTTTAAAGCCCTGTGCTGCATTCACGGCCAAAATTTGAGAACAGGAAGAGGAAAGAATTGGGGTAATTTGCTGAGAGTTAGGGGGTGAATCCATGAAAAATATAATTGATTAACTAGAAGTTTTTAAAAAATAAAATAATTTTGTTAATTCTTTTGAACATTGACTTATTTACAAATTAAGGGTGTACCGGAAGTTGAGATGTACAGCATCGCACATAATAGCACGACTATGTTTGGGATCTATGCTCAAAGAAGAAGGATTTCTACTTCCATTTCAAGGAGAGGGGGCATAGAAAATTTGTTTATGTATTATTGTAGCATAATAGTATTTGGGGTGGATAAATTCGGTTTGAATCCATTTAAATTTAAAATTTAAACCGAATCGATACAACCAACTTAAATTTTAGTGCCTAATTAATAATAAGGTCTAAATGGATCCATTTTAAATTGATAATTGTCCATTTCAATGTTTTAAATTATCAGTTTGATATGGTACAAATAAAATAATTAATTCAATAAATATAAAGAAATAATAAATTATTTATAACAATAATAATAGTAATTATAATAAAAAAGAGAACATAATATTATCAAATTTTACGTTTCACATAGATTAAAAAAGATGAGAAAATTCTTCACAACTTCTAATATTCGATACAACATATTTTATTTTTCATCATGTAAACAATGTGTATTTACAATTACGATTCAAATATACCAACAAACAAACATAACAAAATTAAAAATTTGAACAAAAATTAAAAAAAATAATATAACATGAAAACTAAAAAGAACACGAAGAACATTTTGAATATTATCATGCTTTGAGGAAGGAAAGAGAAAAAGAATGAAGAAGCTATGTTGCACAAATGTCGTGACTATCAGAGAGGGAATAAGATGAAGAAGAAAAAAATTAAATTAAATTAAAAATTTATTTTTATATTCATAAAACTTGTTATAATATGGTAAAGTTTATTGTAAGACTGCGAAACACTAAATAAAATCAGCTAAATATCAAATTTTAAATTGTTAATATTTGTTAGATTGAATTAGTTTAAATTAAGTTCAATCTAAAAGTTGGTCTAATAATTATGGTTTAATTTTTTTCAATCTAAATCTAATCTAATAAAGTTTTAAACTAATCCAAACTGATTCAAATCGTCAATTTGAATTGATTTAATTTGGATGTAACCATCCTAAACAACACTGTCCAAAGTCAACGATCAACCATTTTTACTTCTAATTAAAGGAGGGTGTATGAAAGTTTATTTATGTATTATAATAATACAAAAACACTATCTAGAATTTATGTTCAAGGTATGATAATTTCTACTCACAATTAAAGAAGGAGCTAACTCACAAATTAATCTTACATTTAAAGTAGAGTGATTTCTGTAATAACATTATCAAAGATCTATTATTAAAGGAATACAATTTTACTCTTAATTGAAAGAGCAATCTACTCACAAATCAATCATACATTTAGGATTTGTTTTTTTTTTTTAATTTATGGGAGAAAGAAAAGGAATTCTTAAAGGAAAAAAAATTTCTTTATTTGTTTTGAAAAATAGAAGGGGGAATAAAATTTTTTAAAAATCCTCACTGTCTCAAATAAATTGATAAATCCATTTTTCTCTTTCAAAATAATTAAATTGTTAATATTATTTCTTAATATGTATATTTTTTATTTAGATTAATTTAATATAAATATTTTAAATTAATTAATTATTTTAAAATTTTATTAATATTATATTATTTATTTATAAATTAATTTATTATCATTAATGTTCATTTTTATTATATAAATTCATAAATTGTAGTCATTAATATTTTTGTTATAATTCTAATTATAAATATTTTTTATATGTTTTGTAAATATATTAATTTATAATTTTATTTTATAACCTCATACTTATCATAATTTATATAACTAGCCATATTTATTTGATAATTTTAATTTTTAATTATTTTTAAAATAAATTAACTATCAAATAAAATAAAAATATTATTATTTGTAGTTATAATATAATGTTATAAATATTATTAAAAATTAAATAACTTTAAAAAACAAATTTGATATTCATACGTAATTAAGTTTATAATTTTTTTTAAAAAAGTGACGCATTCAAAATATAAAATATTTTTTAATAATATTATATTTATAGAGTATAAATTTAAATATTTCTTATTAAATATGTATATATATTTTGTTTTTTGTCATTAATATGGTGCAGTAGTTCATTAATTGTAGAAAATGTTACTGTAAAAAGTTATACCCGCTTGATGATAGAATTTTGCGAAAATTTGGGAAATTTCTATATGTTCAAGTTTCATTTCTTTTTTTTTTACTTTTCTTGTACTGTTTTCTAATGACTCATAAATTGTAGTTGTTTTATTGTTGTATAATTATATGGCTATATCTTGTTGTTTAAGTTGATGTTTGTTATTGAAAGGTATTTTTCAGCTCCTTTAACACTAGCTACAAATATGTTGGAATTATTTGTTTTAGGTTTCAACTCTATTTTGTTTAAACACTACCTACTATAAATGGATGCTAACGAAGAAAGCTTTTCTCTATTATTTTACATTTTTTTTTTCTGAATATAAATCAAGTTGTTTTTACTTTCTACATATAGTTTCATCTAATTTAGTTAAGTGCAAGTCTAGTCTCACTTTTTTGAAAAAATTATAGTTTTCTTTCTTTCTATCATTTTTTCAAACAGGAGTAGATGGTCAAGTGAAATTAGAGGTGATGCTGGAATTGATGGTGGTGTTCTTCTTCCATTTTTTTTTTAGTATATTGGATAATTATGGTCGTTGTACTTGTTGAGCAATAGTTATCAGAATTGCATTTGTAGTATAGTTGTACTTGTGGAATGTTAGATTTAAGTTCTGGGTAGATATAATAGGGATGTGATGTTAGAAAAATGATATCGTCTGTGTGTAATGGAGATTGTTATCTTATAGAAGCTGCTGTTGTTGAAAATTGTGTTTAATATTTATGGAATATATTTTATATTGTTACTTGAATTGATGTGTTTCCAAATGTGAAGTTAATTGAATATGGTTTTTGTTGTTGGATATTACATTATATGGATGTGACATGTTGTATGGGAACAAAAAAATTGCCATTTAAAATTTCTTGATATAAATTAACTGTCCAAAAACTATCGGAAATGTTTGATATAACATAGTCTAAGATCTATTACATAAAAGTTATTTCTATAACAAATGTTTGATAGATATAATTCATAATCACATGACATAAATTATAAACATGATATGTTTAGCAAAAGAGTTCTTCACAAATGCTTCTATCAACAGTTCTTAACACATAATATGTTAGAAATTCTTAAAGGCTTTATTGAAAGTTTGTATCATCCCATTAAAATATCATTAACATAGTTTTTTAACCAATCACTTTCAAAAATTTCTCTAAATTCTTGTTTAACTCTTGCTTGCTTATTAAAATACATAAAAAAAAAATTATATTCTCAACTTAATATAAACTAATTAAGTAAGAATTTTCTTTAAAAGGAAACAAAGAATTCGCAATTCTTTTCTATAAAATAGTAAAATTATTGTTGATATTTGATCTTTATTATTTAAATGTCAACAAATTGTTTATTTTTTAATGTGAACAAATTTGCTAATGTGGATTGATGTATGCTTGGATTATATGCTTGTAAAATAAACATGAATTAAAAGTGTCAGTGTTATGCAATAACAATCTAATATCTAAGGTAATCTTAGGTTTTTTTTTTGACTTTTTATAGATCATAATGTGTACAATATTTTTGAAAACGTAAAGAGGACTTTTTGAGTGATTCTTTTAAAGAGTAAATATGAAACCTTGTGGGCAACATAACAGGAGGGAAAATTTGTATCCCTTTCCTTTGTTTAAACATCTTTTTATAATTTCATGCCTTGTTTCTTTGTTGTAATCGAAATTTGATTTTTATTCAAATTAATGAAGCTGTCTTTTAGTAGGAAAGTGAAAAAAAGTTTGGTTGAAATTTTTTTTTGGTTATGTTTACACTCTTAATAAGTTCAGATAAATTAGGAATAATGATGTAGAATCTAGTAATTAAGATGGTAAAAATGCAAGGGCAACTAGAGTTCTCTAGTCTCTAGTAGCATCAAATTTTGAATTTAGTGCTAAAAATTAAAGAATTATTTTACGAGTTCTGAATATAGTGCTAAAAATTATAGAATTGTTCTTTGATAATTAGGATATCAGGCTCTTCAAACTATATGTTGTTCAACAATATAATATCATTAAATAGGTACTTTCCTTCTTTATAGATGTGAAAACCTAATATTCATAATTTCTCATTCATGGGTACGTTTTTAATCCTAATTAGTATCATCGGGTAAAAAATGCTATGTTCTTAATTGCTAGAATATCATTGAGTGAAAAATGCATCATCTATAGGTATTTTTGGTTCCTTATGGATGTCATTGAATAAAAATTCAATCTTCATAATTTTTTGTTCATAGGTAGTCATTTATGGGTATTGTTGGTTCACCATGGATATCCTCTGGTTAAAATTTGATCTTCATAATTTTTTGCTCATGGGTTTGTTGTTAATCCCAATGGGTATCTTTAGTTGAAAGATGTGTCATTTATAGGTATTCCTAGTTCACAGGGGTATCCTTGGGTGAAACCTCAGTCTTTATAATTTCTCACTGATACTATTTGCATGCCATCCATCGGTACTTCTTATTCTTTATGGATGTCCTCGGCTAAAAGCTTGGTCTTCATAATTTTATACTTATGGTTACATTCTTAGTTCTCATAGGTATTCTTGGGTAAAAAATGCATTATCCATGTGCATTCTTGGTTCTTTATGGATGTTTTTGGGTGAAAACATAATCTTTATAAATTTTCACTTATGGATATGTTTTTAATCCCATAGGTATCTTTAGTGAAGAATGTTTCATTTATGGGTACT
The DNA here is from genome assembly GCA_032401905.1 of Swietenia macrophylla. Taxonomy (NCBI): domain Eukaryota; kingdom Viridiplantae; phylum Streptophyta; class Magnoliopsida; order Sapindales; family Meliaceae; genus Swietenia; species Swietenia macrophylla. Next base: position 4,465,067 of record CP135563.1, on the reverse strand, counting down.
TTTGGTTCATTGTTCATCTCTTAAATGGAGAATGTGTCATCCATGGGTAATCTTAATTTCCTATAGAGGTCATTGTACGTCTATAATTGCATATTAATGGGTACTCATAGTTTTTCATGGATGTTCTTAGTTAAGAATGTGTCATCCATGGATACTTTTACATCTCTATCAATGTTTTTGGTAAACAATGTGTCATTTATAAGTATTCTTGGTTTTTCAAGAATGTCCTTGGTGAAGAATGGGCCATTCATGAGTATTTTTGGTTCCCTAAAAATGTTATTGAATGTTTGTAAATGTCTCATTATGAGTACTTTTACTTCACCGTTGACGTATTAGGGTCCGATTTGACCTCGAAGAGTTGTTAAGACTATTTTAACCTTACAAAATAATTGAGGTTATTGAAAATTTATAAAAGAGTCAAGTCTATTCCAACTTTGCATAATAACTGGGCTTATTTTGACTTTGTAGAATAAAAAAATCTATTTTAACCTTATAGAATGATTGAGCCTATTTTGGCCTTATAGAATAGTCGAGCCAATTTCCACCATGAAGAATGACGAATTTATTTTGACCATGCAAAATAATTTATCCTATTTCAATATTGCAAAATATTCGATCATATTTAAAGCTTGCAAAATAGTTGAGTCCATGATAGCCTTGAAGAATAACTGGGACCATTAACTTGAAACATTATTATTAGTTGAAGCAAAATTGTTGACAAGTTACCTTGAACATCAATGTTAGTTGCAACATTAAATTGCTTAAATCAGCATTTGTATTTCAACAAAAGAGAATAAACTTTTTAATGCAAAAATGGATCTATCATAGCAATAATTTTGACAACTATAAGATTAAACTTTGACTTTAAATCAATAATCAAATACAAAACTAAATCCTCATCATTTATGACATTGCCAAAGTGTCACTATACCAAGATAACAAGTAAAAGACTTCATTTTGTAAAAATGTCATTAATGCTCATGAACCCTTTTTTGATAGTTTGTAACTACATCCAAAGTTATAGGTGTACTTTAGACTAAGATGATAACAACCTTCTAATGGCTGTATAAAGCTTTAACAATGCAACATAATTACTTATTATGGGTTGTTTATAAAATTCTAATAGGTGTGCTTAACAAATCCTAAATGACATGGTAGCTTTGTTAGCTGAATTGTATTATCAGTTATTTGTTAGCTTAGGTGATTTGTTAGGTTGAAAAATAGAGGCTATAAAACAGGTTTTTAAAGGCTTTTTTTGAGGCTTTATTTGAAGATCTAGGAGGTCAAATTGAGTGATCTTGTACTTGTTACAAAGTTAAGAGTTTCATCTTGAGTTTATGATCTTTGCTTGTGATAATAAATACTTTTAAGTGTGCTTGATCCTATGGAAGTAGACTTGTTAGCTGAATCATGATCATAAATACTTTTTGAGTGTGCTTGATCTTATGGAAGTAAACTTATTAGCTAAACCATGTAATTCTTGTTTCTTTCATTATCGTGTTTTTGATTTTATGAATTCTTGTGTTGATTTGCTTGTTCTTACTTAATCAAGTTCAAGATTTATTTCTTAAAAGTTTAGATCCTAACATCACCAATGGAAGTTAAAATACTTTCGATCACTGCAGAAAAGAGCAAACTAAGAAGATGTTGTTCTTGGTTCCACCAATTAATATATTCAGGGTTTTCAACAGGAGTTTATTTTGGATTCTAGTCATAAACTCATATGGATATGCTTTGTTCTTATTAATGAAAACTTAAAGATCATTAACTTTTTTATGTTAGGATGTTTGAGGACTTTAACTGTAACTATAAATAAAATTCAAAGATAGTTATTGTATGTATTTGTGTCATTGCTAACTATATAAATACAATAATAAAGGTATTATATAAACAAAAGGCTTAACCTTCCATAATTTTCAGATGATAAGGCCTATAATATAATTATAATAATAAAATAAGAGGTTTAACCTTCCATCATATTTCGGTGGCAGTACCTACCATATAATAACAATAATAATTGAAGATAAAAATAAATAATATAAATTTTATATGAAAAATTCTTAAATTAATTAGAGTAAATATCACAAATAAGATAAAAAAAATTCATTATAAAAAAGTAGAGTTATAGTTTTTCACTCAATACGATTCTCTCAAATATTTTAGATAATATACTTAAATAGAATTTTGATAATAATTTAAGAGAAATGGGGAGGCTATGAAAGAGAGAAGATTGAATTAGGATGAATTGTGATAAGATGAACTAAAGTAGAAAAGACACCTATTTATAAGCGAGTTTATTGCATTGATATTCAATTGAAATTCCATCACCACCTCATTTTTCAAAACCGGTTTGCTTTCAGTTCAACAATTACAGCCTGCCTAGCTTATGCCAATTAGTAGCATTCTCCTACTCGGAGACTTGATTGAGAATCAATCATGCCTGCGCACCATTCTTTCTACCGTTCCATTTCATGCCGCTTACATTTTTGTTAGACCATAGGAGGATTTACACTATTTAAACTTGTCAATATTAACTAGTTTAGTTAAGATATTTGTTAAGTTATCTTTAGTATATATTTTCTATATATTTACATTTCCATCCTTTATCACTTCTTATACAAAATGAAATCGAGCACTTATGTACTTTGTCTTGGAATAAAAAGTTGAATTTTTTGCAATGTGCAAGGCACTTTAACTATCACAAAATATAATCATCTTTACTTGTTTGTGTATAAGTTCCCCTATAAGATTTCTAATCCATATTGCTTCTTTGCATGCTTGTATTGTCATTATGTATTCCACTTTTATTGTAGATAATGTTATTATACTTTACAGCTTTGAAACCCTATTTATAGCTCATTTTGCAAGTGTAAATATATAACTAATGGTGAATTTCTTTTTATCAAGATCATTTACATAATCCGAGTTTACGTAGCATTTGATAATAAAATCTGATCCTCCATAATATAATACAGTATTTGAAGTCTTTTTAACATATCTTTAGATCTTATTTATAATATTATAATACTCTCTATTAGGATTTGTCATAAATTGATTAAATGCTATTATTGCTTATGTAATATATGATCTTTTACATATTATAGCAAATATTAAGTTTCCTATTGCTGATACATACGGTAATATAAACATTTTTATTCTCTCAACTTTATTGTTAGAACACATAAATGAAAATAAATTACAATTCATAGGAAGAGGAGTAAAGATTTGCTTACAATCTTGCATATTAAAGTATTGCAAGTCAAATTTGTTGGTATATACCCTAAATCTAATAATATTTTGGATACTTGACATATTTATATCATGATATTTTGTTTATATATATCATTTGAGTATTTCATTATTATATATTTGTGTATTTAATAAATGTAATAATATTTTTAGAATAGTAAATTCAATTAGTTGAACACTATTTTTAAATGTCTTTAGTTAAATATTATTGTGAATACGGTAACAATAATGTATAAAGACTAGTATGTATAGTAACTGATAACAACATATCTGTATTAGATATAAGATATCAAGTCAACACATGAGTAAAAGTTAATGAACTAATATATTAGAACGACCCATCATGAGAATATTACGTGAATCATTATATGAGTATTATAATTGATTCTCATAATGACAATAATGCATATGATCCTTGTACTTGAGATCACCATGATTTCTAATATAGAGAATAATATATTTTAATATTTTTAAATATAATTTGTAACAAGATAGATTATAAAAAAATAATAAAATATGTTATAACTTGTGTTAAAGGATGTGTGTAGTTAAAATAGAATTTGTCATTTCTATATAATAGTAGTGATATGTTGGGTCTGTTAATTGAGTGAAATTTTAAAAAATGTATAACCATTCTTAAATAAGTTAATATGTGACATTGACTTTATTTTATAGAATAAATGTATTTAAGATATCAAAAAAATATAAAATTAAACTATGTGAGAATGACACGTCTCATGTCTCGTGTTCAATTAAGATATTTAGAATAAAGAGATTGAATTATTTAGTAATATTAGTCATGGATAAGGTGATATTAAATCACTGACATCTTCATCACTTGAATAGTTATAACGTATTGTTAGATACTGCTTATTACTTATAATATTAAAATTAGATTTTAATATTACTACCATATTACGATAACCTATTGGGTCACATATTAAGATCGAGCATAATATATATATATATATATATATATATATAATCTTAAATAGATTTAGAATTCGTTGAATTATTTAGGTATTAATTTTAATTAAACCCATTATGTAAAAATTAGATTAAAATTATTAGTGCCTATTTTACTAAATAAATTAGACTTTATAAGAAAACCCAACTAAATAATTTAAGTCAAAATTAAAAAACTAAAATAATAATATATAAATATGTGATATTTATATTTTTAAGGTGTGCATAAGGTTTGTTTTTGCTTCTTTGCTCTTAAGAAGAAAAGAACGCATAAAATATTACGTATTCTAATCATAGGAGTTAGTATTTTGATTAAATTCTCGATCGTATGGATATCATAGAGACGCAGAAGAATTTGATTTGTATTCGTAATTCGATAAAAATAGTCTAATTAAAGGTACGTACGTATTTGTGGTTTTAAAATATATACATAAAATAACACTAGGATTTATCATATGAATTTTGAAAAGCAAACTATTTTTTTATATAATTCTGCTGCATATTTATGTACTGGTTTACTTACAAAATCTTTCTATCTTTTCTATCTCGATAAATCTACATCTTTAAAATTTTCTTTGCAAGTCCCAAATATTTCATATCAAACTCCTTAGTTAATTATGCCTTTAATTCTTAAACTTGATTTTTGTTAAGACTTACTGTTAATATATCGTGTGTGTGTATATATATATAATAGTAGAATAATGAAATCATTATTATAAGAATTCTTGAAATATGCATAATAGTCTGAATTTAGTCCATTATATCTAAAACTAATAATAAATGAATTAAATATCCTGTATCAATAATTTGGTGTCTGCTTAAAATTATACAGAGATTTAGTTAACTTGTAAATCAAATTTTCTTTTTCTTTTTTTGTAAAACTCTCTAATTGGAGTATGTAAATTTCTTTATCAAGTTTTTCATGAAAAATATATTTTTCACATCTAACTTAATTAGACATAAATTAAATGTATCACATAAAGTTAAGGCTAGATTGTAATAAGTCATACAATCAATAGGTGAAAAAAATCTCATTAAAATCAATATTTTCTTTTTGAGCATACCTTTTAATCACTAATCTTGCACGATACTGTTTCACTTGATCATTACTATTTCGCTTCATTTTGTAGTCTCATTTGTTTTTAATGGCCTTTCTTTGATGTGATAGTGGCATGAAATTCTAAGTCATGTTTTTGTGAAGCGTTTTAATTTTCTCTTGCACTGCAATCATCCATAGAGATGCATTCGAGCTACTCTTTACTTCTTGAAAAGTTAATGGCTTTTCATCCTCTGTCAGAAGGTAGTATACAATATTACTTTTCACAATGTATTCTGATTACCAAAATAGTATTTTTCTCTCATGATTTGATCATTGGACTTTTGAAACTATAGACTGTTCTTTTTGCTTCAATGTTACTTTAGAAGAATCTTCATGTTTTGATTTTTCTTTTATTTGAATTGTCATAGTCTTTAGTTCTTCCTTTTCAATACTATCGTCACTTTTTCTTTTTACTTATCTTTTGTAAATATAATATCGCTACTGATAATTATCCTACAAGTGATACACTTTCAAATCATTAGTATATCCTAAAAATATGCATTTCCTAGATTTTAGATCTAGTTTTATTGTTTCTTAAGAATTATACATCACATGTACAGGACTTTCAAATGTATGAAAGTTGGAGCAGTTAGTTGGTTTGCCAATCCATATTTTCATCTGTCTTCAACTTAATTCCTATTGATAGTAACCAATTTATCAAATAACAAGCAGTGTTAACTACTTTTGTACAAAATAACTTAAGGTAATTTTGTAGTTCTTAACATTGCCCTTATTTTTTCTAATAAAGTTTTGTTCATCCACTTTACCATTCTATTTTACTGGGAAGTGTATGCTGTAGTTAACTGTGTTTGATACCTTCTTATTGACAAAATGCATCCAATGCTTCATTGGTGAATTTTTTTTTTTTTATTATCAGTCCTGAGATACTTGACCTTTTTAAAATATTCTAGTTAGATTTGCACTTTGAAAACTTTAAATATTTCAAACAAATCTACTTTTCTTTTCATTATTGTCGTCTCATTATACAAGATTTTTTTCATTTTCATGGATTCTTGTCACATTTCCTTGATAACTTCTATTTGCTTTTACATTCTTCTTATTTTTTTAACACTCCTTTTTCACATACTTTTTACCACAGGTACAGCATTTAACATTTTTTTTTTTACTTCTAAATTTTGATTTACCATGATTTTGATCCCTATTAAAGCCATGTTCCATTGATCTCTCTCTCGCCATTGGTAAAGCTTTTACTTGTTGCAAGCTCATTAATCTATCTTTCTTATTTTTACAATTGGTTCTTATTCAAATACAGCTGTAGCTATGTCATCAAAAATTAGATTATCAGAGTAGATACTTTGAATTGTCAAATTGATGATAAGTGGATTATAAGAGTTTGGTAGACTTTGAAGTATAAACTCTGCACGTTTATTTTTCTTTATTTTATCACCCAATGTTATGAATTGAGAAAATAGAGTTTTTAAGATATTGATATGCTTTGTCACAATCATTGATTCTAACATTTGAAGATCGTAAAGTTTTTTTTTGAGAAAAATCTTATTGTGAAGTGATTTTGCCTCATACAGTTTTGTAAGAGTATCATATATCTCTCTTACTTATTCTATTCCTTGACACTTGATAGTACCTCGTCAGCTAATCATAAGTGTAGATTAGCCGTTGTATACTCATTCATTTCATTCCACTTATTATCTATCATATTTGTCAGTTTATTTTCAATAATCATTAGACACTTATTTTTTTTTAGAATTGCCTTCATCTTCGTCTCCCATAATGAGAAATTACTTCCATTGAACTTTTGAATTTTAAATTTTGTCGCCATAGTCCTGATTTACTTAAACTAGCTTTTACCATTTCATGTATATATAAATAGTATCACGTACTTAAATAGTATTTTTATGAATGAGTACAACAACTTGTTACTCTTATATCACTTGCCAGGATACAATAGAACTTAAATTTTAATTATAAATGAAACTTAAAGATAGTTGTTATAGGTATAGGTGGTATTGTTAATTATACAAATACAATAATAAAAATATTTTGTAAATAAGAAGTTTAGTCTATCACAATATTTAAGTGATAATGTTTATTATATAATCATAACAATAAAATAGAATGTTTAGCTTTTTATAATATTTAGGTGACAGTAGTTATCATATAATAACAATAACAATTGAAGGCGAAAAAAATAATAAAGATTTTACGTAAAAAATTTTTAAATTAATTAGGGTAAAAAATATGAATAAGACAAAATAATTCAATATAAAAAAAAATAAGATTATAGTTTTTCGTTCAATATAACTATTTTAAATATTTTAGAAAATATACTCAAATAGAATTTTGATAATATATTGAGTGAAACTAAAAAATTATTAAAAAGAGAAGAATTGAATTAGAATAAATTAGAATAAATAAATAGAAGTAGGAAAACGTCTATTTATCGGTGAGTTTGCTCGATTGATATCCGATCAAAATTTCATCACCGCCTCATTCTTCGAAGTCGGTTTGCTTCCAATTCAACAACTGCGGCCCACCCATCTCATGCCAATCAGCAGCAGTATGGAGGGCAACATTTGTGACATAGGGATAAGGAAATTATTCACATCTAGTTTCCCTGAGACAATGAAATTTAAATTTAGACTGGAAGGTTTACTACGAAAACCAAGATCCTAGAAATCGCAGAGGTGTCACTGTTTCAGCGTGAGCCATATTGTTGCTGTGATACCGAGGAAGAAAATATGGAAAGGAATTCTAAAATAAACTTGATAGAATAAGATAAATAAGATCCGTGTGGGATTCTTTATTTTTGCTCTGTCAAATTTATTAAGAATTGAAATTGAAATACAAAAGGATCGTGGCGAGAAAGGGAAAAAGGCCTCTCTAATCTGCACCAATTGTCACCCCTGTTAAATGTAACAGTATAATTTCTGCTTCCTGTTGGATTTGCTGTTCAATGACAAAGTTGAAAAAAGGTTTTTATTTTTTTACTGTCCATCCAGCAAAATCTAACCTCATTTAACCGTACTGATTTCTCATAGCAAACGATACTTTTTGAAACGAAGTGAAAAAAAAAAAAAAAAAACCATTGGGTTATGAATATGCTGTGTTTCACAGTGAACAGTTTCTTGTCAAAAATGTGTCCATCAGTGATAAAATAAAGCCAGATACAACCAAAAGTTTTATTCACACATGAACTACAATTTTTATTTTTATTTTTTTATGATAAATTATATTATTATAATATTTTCAATCAGTACTTTCCAACATATTAGTTTTGTAACCAATAGTTATATAGAAAATTTTGTATCTTTAATATTATTTTATTAAAATATTACTTGCTTTGCGTAAATGTCGAATATCTCGGACGAGGACAGCAGAGGCTCCTGCAGATCAGCAAATAAAACTATTCGGTTAGCACCATCAGACACTTTACTCAGTTAAACTGTAAAATTTATTTTAAATCATACCCGAGTTTGAATTACCATTTTTTTTTATAAATATTAACTTGTAGAATACTGGTAAGTAAAGAAAGTTTAGTGTTTGTATAATGAAATTTGTGTTTTTTTTTTTTTTTGAATGATGCGATACTTAATCACACAGTGATAAAAATAGATTAAGAATACATACCTGGAATAAGCCAGTGTTATTTTGCATTAGAGATGGGATCAAATGGCGCATGGTACAAAGCAAGCGGCCGTATGTCAAACCAGGTTCATTTTGCACAGCTTGGATGAAGCTAGAAGTCATGGCACCCGTCACTTCTTTGCTTGATAATGTCTGCATATATTTATATAAACTCGTATTTAATAATTTATCGCAAATTTAGCATCTGATTGATGAATGTAAATTCACTTAGAATGAAAAAAAAAATTAAAAATTTACTAAAATAGTTTACGAAATACAAAGCTCACTTGGGATAGACAGTTTGAAATAGTATTTAAAAAGTATTTAATATGCACAAGATGTCGAAAAGTATTGCCAAATAATATCAAGTCTTTTTTTTTTTTTTTTTTAATAAATAATCAAATAGGTTCTTTGTAAAAGGAAAAAGAGTGAGAAGTTGATTACTGACAGAAGTACTAGCCGAAGTTTGATGATCATCACAAGCACTAATACAGATAGCCAGGCCGCCGCTTGTACTTTTATTATGAGAAGCTGCTGGACATCTTTGATCTTCCCACCTGTAGCTCCCTTCACTGCTGCTCCACCCAAAATACCACTTAAATTAATATTTCTATTAATTCTTTTTCAATTACAAAGAATTAAGAAGTAACTAAATTACCTGTTTAATCTGCACAGATACGGTAGGTCAAGCACAGTTCCACTGAAGCAGGAATCGACGATAGCATGAAGTATAGCCCCACAGGGCAGTGGCCTTACTATTGTGGCATTAATTTCATCATCAATTATTTGGCCTTCTGTTTCATGATCAAGAGGACTCAAAGTTTCGTCAAATCCATCTAATTCGTCGTTGTTATAATCTTTTTGCCTTGAACCATGTCCTGAGAAATGAAACAGTAACGAATCCCCAGGCTGGCAATCATGAACTAGCCAACTCATTGCCAATCTTATGTTCTGTTTTGTGGGAACCCTTCGTGGGTTTTTCTCCTCTTCTGTGAAATTTAGGTAATTGATTAGAATTGTCCTTTAAACACAAGTAGTTAATTAGTTGAATAATTAATTACGACGTACCTGTAAGCATGACAACGTACTCCGCAGGAAACCCTAGCTTGCCAACGAGAAGAGACCACATACGCTTAACATCGTTAACGCTTCCCCTGAGCTTGTAATTAGTATTATTATAGTTCACTCCACACAAGACAGCCCTTTTCCTGCAAGGAAATCCTGGAGGAGGAGGCAACGCAGCTGATGCTGCCATTGGCCGTGGTCGAGGTCGCGGTCGCGGTCGCGGTGGTCCGTAATCTGTATTATAATTATATCCAATGTTATTACCATATATTCCAGAAACAGGATAGCTGCCATAATTATCTGCATTAGCAGCTTCCGTGCTCATGTTATTAAGGTAATGATCGTTTGTCACTGTATCGACAACATTATAGAATCGTCCACGTGGTTGTGTCTGGACTACCGAGCCATAGGCTCGAGTCCATCGGTCAAGTGGTCGAAACCTCGTCACGAATTGGCACCGAGAGCACTGGACGGCGTCTGCCTGGGCCGAAACCCGTAATTGTCGTTCGCATCCACGGCACCATTCGATTCTACTTGCCATAATTTGTGTTTATTTGGTATGGTTTCAGGTGGCGCTAGCTACCGTGCTACCTGGTGAGTTCAATTAAATTATAAAGAAGATTTTAAACTATTTTGAAGTATAAAATGGCTGGTGTGTGAAACTGAATGGTGCTTACTGATACGATTTCTTGGCCTCCCCTTCATTCTGATCGTTAAGGAACCAGATTCACTTTTTTTTTTTTTCAACGGCTGCATAGATAAGTATTCTTTATTATCTTGTCTGATTCGTGCTCTAATCAAAATGAGCATAATTTATATGCCATACAGAGAGATAGAAAGTATTACTATTAATTTAAATATTTCTAATATTATAATTTTTTTTTAAATATTACACTACAATAAAAAAAACTCTTTCAATAAAATGTGAACCAAAATTTGAAATCTAAAATAAAATAAGGTATAATTGCTATTAAAATTAATTTGTTTTTGAATAAAGAAGACAAAAAACATTTTAAACTGAAATTTGTTATAATTTTAATAATCGCAAGGAAGACTTGTTCTAATGTTGATCGGAATCAAGTCAACAGTCATCAATTATCAGCATAATTTATTTATTTTGTTAATTTGGATAGGACTTCTATTTTGTTAATTTTGTAGAAAATTTAAAATGAAGATGATATGAGATGTTGCGTAAATATGTGCAACTAAATTGAATAGGATAAATGACTTCAAAATTAATTATGTCATTACTTTAATTAACAATTATTTTAATTTAAAAATTGTAAAAATAATTATATACTTGAGAGTATTGAGTCATATATATGCCAAACCCATTAGGTATATATAAACATTTTGTGTGAACTCTGATTTGAACTTGTATAATTTGATAATTAGTATTTCAGTTTTTGGTATTGGTGTGGGTGGAAAAGAGTCAAAGCCGTTAGATTCGGAGGGACTATGTATATCTTTAATCCAATAGCTACGAAACGGAGGCAATGTGTAAATGGAATAAGATGGGTTCGGTCCTGGCTTCCACGTTTGGATATGCATTTCTGTGAGGAATTCGTTAATGGTTCTTCTTTAGTTCCAAATGTTCTCTTCTTTGGCTTTCCTGTGAAATTCTTTATTCCGCACGCAAGCAGCCCAAATGCGCCTTTTTAAAGATATTGGCATGGAAATTAAATGGAATGGAGGCCACCTCAATTTTCATGTTCAACAAAATTCTATTCTTTTGTCAATACAACTTGTAGTTCTCGGAGACCATAGAATGCTTATTCCCAGAAGCCCACGGAATTTTAATTACTGTCTTACGAAATAAAAAACAAAATCAGCAAGTTTACGTCTCAGACTACGTATTCGTAACTGTAACTAGCCATTTTCAGTGACATGGTGCACATTTGTAATTTTTAAATTAGGGATTGACTGCAATGTTAACCGAAAATCGCCCAACTTTTTCTATTGTTAAACGTAAGATATCTTTGTTTATACAACACGCTTTAGCGAGTTCTAAATACTGTCTAATTTTGACGGTTACACTAACTTGAAAAATGGTTTTGTTTTGAACATTAAAATGAAGTTCAGTGATAATACTTGCATGCAAAGCTTGTTTTTGTTCGTACATGGTGAGCAAAAGCAATTGACGAACCTTTACTTTTGTTCACAGTGCTAAATAAATAAATAAATTAAAAAAAAAAAAAGAGTATTTCATTTGGGTATGTGGAATAAGAGTTATACACAAGTGATATTGTGAGGCTTGATACGTTAGTAAAATATGTTAAAATTTTGCTGCTAGGCAAAAGTCAATTTTGCCCTTTAAAAAGTAAAATTTCACGTTGATGTTATAACAGTAGGGAGGTAACTGATATTTTTAAAAATGTAAGGAGGTAAATGGCAATTACACTATACTTCAGAGGATCATTTATATTTTCTGCTTACAAAACGTGTAAATGACAACAGAAAAAAGAAGAAGATTGGAGTAAGAACATATTAAAGAATAGAGTTGTCTGATACTTTTGAAAATGCAGGGAGGTATGCAGTAATTACACTATACTTCAAGGGTAACTGGTATTTTCCCACTACCAAAGGTAAAATCAAGAACACTATTTTAATAACTATAATAATAATAATAAAAAAAACATAACACAAAATAAAAAAAAAAAAGAAAAAAATGACGCAGCAAGACATGAAGAAAAATGGCACAACAACGGAAAAAAGAACGGAGCACAAAATATTAGAAGAATGGAGCCCAATAAGATCGAAAATGAAAATACATATGGCCTAATGTCCAATAAGAATGGAAAACAAAATACACAAGGTCAAGCGTCTAATTGCTAGGTAATGTTGCCTACTCCCTTTTTGAAGGCTAATACCAACCAATATTTTACGTGACATGAACATGACTAGTAATTGATGTCGCCTCCTCATGTTTATAAGGCTGAGATTAACTCATGTTCTTTTACATAGGACGTGACTGGTAGATGGTGTTTTTTATTTGTGTTTATAAAGTTAATAAAACCAATCTCATATTCTATTTGATGTAAGATATAACTAATAGATTGGTAGGACACATCCCAGTCCTTTTGTAAAGTTTGAAGTGAATCTTGTAAAATACGAACGCTTTTCTATTTGTATGTACAGTTTCATATTTCTCACACAATACAATTTTATCTCAAACCTAAATGATTGGCACATAGTAAGACTACGTGCCTCATCACAGGTATGCATATAATCATCTATATTATAACTACACATATGCATCAATCTAATTATGTATAGATAAATATACAATTCTCAAAAGATGATTAATTAGTATGCAAAATGTCTATGCAACCCAAGAGGGCTGATGAATACGGTTTCTCAAACCTTTTATGATCAAATCCACAGCCACAACTCAAATGCAATAAAGTAAGTGACAATAAAGTTAAGGAGAGTAAGGGAAGAGAGGATGTAAACTCGTTTTTATCATGGTTCAACAAATCTCCGACCTATGTTTGCGCCCAAAAGCTCTTGCTTGGGAATTTCACTAAACAAGTCATGCAAACCACAAGACTTAGCTATAAACAACTAAAAGGTTTGGGGGTTACCTCACAAAGCCTAACACCAAATGAATATATCAAACTAAAAGGTTTTCATCTCTCTCTATGACTAAAAATAAAATTGATTGTAAAATTTTCGCAGCATACTTTTGACTCTCTTGAAGTTTCAAATCGTTTGCAGTTTAATCCCTATTTCACAAACTTCTCATTTTTGGCCCCACAGGTTCAAGTTTGGAAATCGTCCAAATTAATCCTAAAAAACATTCATGGTTATTTTCTCACTTTGAAATATTTTTTAAGACTTAAAATTGATAATAAAGGGGTGAGAAATCATTTCAAAATATTTTATAAAATCAAAACTTGAAAATGATTAAAACATAAAATTTCAAGGATCTTGACCTTATGAATACGGTTTCTCAAACCATACCAGCTCAACCACTTAACTTACCACTTAAGAACAATTTAGTTACCTAAGCTTATGCTTCAATATCTTCAATCATGGTCTTACATATTTTGGTAAGTTATTTCCTCTTTGAGTTCCTCTTTAAGTCTTTAAACGTTGTGCTTGAACTCCTTTTTCCTTTTTACTTCAATACATTAAGTGCTTGTTTATGATTGAAATAAGAGTTTGTATGAGTCAAGGTCAAAAGTATGCGTATTCGGGGTCCAAGATTTGATAGTTGAACTGTAAACTACATGAATTTTGTGTGACCTAAAATAAAAGATGGAAAAGGGTTACTAATTATTGATTGTGGTTTTCAAACTACCATACTAGTATTTGTTCCCTCTAGCGATGAGATGTAGGTCCTTGGAACCAATTGAGGAACAGAAGTGGGCATCGAGTTGCGTGTTTCAATATTTTGTCGTTTGTAGACTATTTGCACGTGTATGATTTGGATTATGTTTGTGCTGTACTTGAGTGATGGAGTATGCCACCGTGTGTTATAGAATTTCTCTTAGGGGCCTATGTGATTGTAAATGCTACGAGGTCTGACATATTTTCCCAAGGTAATAGTTTGGTGCGGCTAATTGAAAGACGTATCACGAGTCCTTCATAGAACTTTGAGAAGAATATTGTAAAATATCACATTATATTTTCAGTTTTGCATGTAAAAAGATAACAATTTGTTACAATTCTTCTTGTAAGAATTTTGTTCTCGAAATTCACCTATACATTTGAAACAAATGCGGACGCATTTGGTTCTCACGCTCCCACTTAACCTTTTCCACTACGTCATTTCTCCACATTACTTTAACCACAGAAATTGTCTTGTTATGCATATTCTCTAGATTCCAATATTTGAATAGCCTCTTCCTCTTAAGTGAGTTCTCGTTTAGTTGAACTGGCAGTGTATCTAAAATATGAGAAGGGTCAGACATAACTTTCTCAACATGGAAATATAAACAATATTATGAATGCATGATAACTTTGGTATTAGAGCTAAGTGGTAAGCCATTAAATCAACTCTCTTAATGATCTCGCATATACCATGACCCAATTATTTATGTTTCCTAAATCAATGTATAGAGCAGTCCAAGGACAAACCTGTTGGAAAACTTGATCACCCAGTAACTCAACTTCTCAGCTTTTGTTTATCAGCATAAAATTTATGTCTATCTTGAGTTGTCTTCAGTATACCTTTAATAACTTTGATCTTCTCACTTGTATCCTATACAATTTTAAGGTCCAATAATTTTCTCCCATTAACTTTATCCAAGCAAATCAAATTTTGCATTTTTTTACCACATAAGGCGTCATATGATACCATATAAGTACTAGACTGGTAAATTTTATTATAAGAAAATTCCATTGGGATTCATTGTTTATCCTAATTATTCTTACATTGTATCACACATGCTCGAAGCATATCTTCTAAAATTGAAACTGTACTCTCTAATTGATCATCTGTCTAAGTAAAATTTTACTAAAATTTAATTTAGTACATATTTTATATTGCACACTAGGCTAAAATATAGATGTAAATCAAAGATTTCTATATGATACAATGGATATCAATGCTCCACGTAATTATATTATTTAATCACATACAAACTAGCCAGTTTATTCGATGAGCACTACTACTATTACTACGAGTAGGATAAAAATGAATAGACTTTGTAATTTGAACAACAATTATCTAATTTGATAAACACAGTGTCTAAGTGGAAGCCAAACTACAAAATCTATGGTAACATGTTCTCACTTCCATTCAGGAATAAGAAATAGCTGTGAAAGTCCTGCAAGTCTCTGATGTTTAGACATACTTGCTGGCAAGTTAACTTTAAATTTTTTTCTTTATACCTTGCCACTAGTACTCTCAATTTATGATAAATCTTTATATTAGTAGGACACATCGCATATGATGAATTGTGTGCTTCTTCAAGTTTGGATTTGGTTGCTTGAAACCGAATCGCATAATCTCTTAGTGAAAGATTGGTTCATAAACCATCCGTTACTTCTTCTTTCATCTTGCTTATGTTAAGATCTTAATTTTGCATCTCTCAAATACCATTAATCAGTATCGCTCTTATTTGAAACGAAGTAATAATGCTCTATACTCATCAATTGCTTAATTAAATCTAAGAGATCTCAGATTAGTCAACTGTGGAAGTTTTATCACCTTTATGTGGGCATTAGAACTCGAAGATTGTTACCATCTATTTTATATAGATGATAGTCAATGGTACAATCATAATTTTTAATTACCTCAATCCATTTTTGCTGCATGAGTTTCAACTCCTTCTGTTAAATACGTACTTCAAACTATGGTGATTTGCGTAAATCTCACAAAAAGCTCTATATAAATAATGTCCAAAATATTTAACGCAGGCACCGCTGATACAACTTCTAGATTATGGGTTGGATAGTTCAATTAATGTTTCTTGAGCTGCCGGGAGGTAAAAGCAATAACCTTTTCATGTTGCATCAATACACAACCCAAGTTCTATATAGAAGTATCATTGTAGACTACAAATTATTTAGTCCTAGATGAAAGTGCAAGAACAAGTGCAGAAATCAATTTCGCCTCTAGTTTCTGAAAACTCTATTCATAATCATGTTTCGACTCAAATCTCCCAGTCTTTCTAGTCAGCCTCATCAAAGGCTAACCATCTAGGAGAAGCCCTCAAAAAATCTTTGATAATAACCAACTTATCTAAGAAAATCCAATCTTTTTACATTAGTAGGTTGCTCTTAAGTTACTGATTCATCATTTTGAGGAACTACATAAATACCATAAGTTAAATTACATGTTTTAGGAATGCAACTTTGTCTATCTAGAATTTACATTTATTGAACTTCGCAATAAGATATGCATCTCTCATAGTTTGTAAAATAGCACTAAAATACTTCACATGTTCTTCTCTTCTTCATCAATATATCAAAATATCATGAATTAAAATAATAACAAGTTGATCTAGATAAGAATGAAATACTTAATTCAAGAGATCCATAAATGTCATGTTGTATTAGTTGATCTAAATAGGAGAACCAAAAAAGGATAATACCCATAACAAAAGGATGAAATACGTATCGCAAAATATAAGCTATTTATTCTAATTTCATAGCATATCACTTATACAATTCATTGATAATAACCAGCCTATCTAAGAAAAATTCTAACCTCTATTACATTATTAGGTTGCTCTTAATTTATTATTCATTCCATACTTTGAGAAACCACATAAATACCATCAGTTGAAATTATACATATTGGAAATGCAACCCCGTCTTTCTAAAATCGACGTTTATTAAACTTCTCATAAAGTTATCGTAGAGTTCATAAAATAACCCTTAAATACTTCACATTTTCTTCTTTACTTTATGAATATATAAAAATATTATGAATAAACATAATGACAAATTGACGCAGATAAGAGCAAAGTGCTTGATTCACGAAATTATAAATGTCATGTTACATTAGTCAATCCGAGTCACGTTACCAAAAAAGGATAATGCCTATAACAAAAGAATAGGATATGTACAGCAAGCAAAATAGAAGCTTTGAGTTCTGTTTCATAGATATATCACCTATAAAAATCCAAAATATTTTTTTAACTGCCCGAACGTGTTATGCGATTTTCCTACTTTTATACTGTGGCTCTCTTTCTCTTTCTCTTTCCCCCAGTTTCTTTTCTTTTCTTCTTCTCTTTTCCTCTCGTGTTTCCTTCTTCTTTTCTTTTTCTCTTTTTTTATTTATTTCTCTTTCTTTTTTTTTTTTTTTGTTTTTCACTTTTCTGCTTTGCTTATATATATTGGTAGCCAAATATTATTATCATTTGTAAGTCCATTGAGTGAATTTGAAGCAGGACTCTCTCCACCGCATAAAGTGAAGTGATGCATGCGTTCTTTAATTCTTGCTACGTGTTCATTTCTCGTGTAAAAGAATACCCATGTGTTTTATAGATAGTGTTTTCAACTCAATTTTATATGATTAAATATTCTATTATGACTGTAATTCATATCGTAATATTCGTTAGAAGAGTGTAACTAGTTTATGAAGTAATATTACTTGCTTGCTTTTATGGAATTAAGAGTAATTATCTTTTATCCCATGTAAGATAAAATATTCTCACTTATCTAATTGCACAATATATTCAACATCCCAAGTTCATCTACTATTAGTTTACTGTACATGACTATCTATTTTCACTGACTTTTAAAAATCTATTTCGAAAGTGTGAATTCTTAATTTTTTTATTAAATCTTCGAGTTCTTTAAAAGAACAACTCAATCTATTGAATTTGGAAAATTAATTACTTAGGAGAATGTAATGATCAATATGCGAATGATAATTTTTCTTTCCTATTACCTAAGATTTTTTGTTTAAATTTTTAATTTGTTGGTACTTCAAGTTTATTTAGTTATACATCATTGAAATTTTGTATACTTTCTAAAGAAAGATTCATTAATTCTTGAAAATGATTGCAATACTTTGACTGTAGCACTTTATTTGTTCAATAATCTATAGATTCGTTTATTTATTCTTGAAAATATCTAGAATACTTTTATTGCAACAATTTATTCGTTGGTACAATAATTGATAGATTCTTTTATTGTAATTATAGATTTTCTATCTAAAGATAGAAATATTATAGGGTGAGTTACATGGAGTAGATGTTGAATTTTTGAGACAATGACCATTGAGGAATCTGCAAAAGACATGTTAGAAATTTTATGTGGGCTCTTTCATGAACAAAATCTAGTATTTAAGTGATTTTCAAAACTGTACGAAGATAAGTGATTGAGAGCATTAAAGTGAAGTCATCAAAAAAGTTTTAGAAGCTTAGTACTTGATTAAGACTTGATTAGTGCTTGAACAACTCTAAAGAATTGAAGTTAGAAAGCTGGTGCTCAATTTATGCTTGACTAGAGCTTAAGTGATCTCTAGTGCTTAATTAGCTCTTGACAAATGCTTGATTGGTGCTCGAGTAGCCACTAGATAGAAGCTTGATGCTTGACCATCGTTTAACATCTACTTAAGTAGTTAACTTACCTGAGCAGATCATTCAATCTCTGCTTGACCTCCTCTTGAGCAATCTTATGAAAAGTAAAATTCTTGAGTTGTAGGCTTAGGGTTTGGAACGGCTATTTATGTATTTTTTCTTTCTTTTTGAGATAGTTGTATCCCCTAAGTATTTCTTAGCCTTCCCAGCCTAATTAGCTTTTTATAATTATAAATTTTATTTTTATTATTGTGATTTGTGATTGTTTATTCTTGAAAACTATAATTACCAAGTTTTTCTTTTTTTAAAAACCTAACTATAAGTTTTTAGAGTTCTAAAAGGTTTTGGTGGCTAAAATTTTGGTCTTTAACGTGATGTTCGTGGATCATAAAAGTAAGAAACAACTAGAGTTTTGATTATTGATATTGTAAGAGTTCTTATGCGTTAAATAACCGGTTGTAAATTTTTCTTTTATAGTGAATTTTTAAGTAATTCTTAGATAGTTTAGAGAGTTTTTGTCCTATAAATAGTTTTTCATATGGTTTTCTTTCGTAAATAAATTCTTGTATTCTAATTTATTTATTGTTTTATTAATTATTTTGTTTGAATATATTATGGAGATTTGTTTGTGGTAAGTTTAAGGTATTATCTTATAAATTTATTTGCTTTTGGTTCATTAACTATATAGTAAATTTTAATGCATTTTAATTTGCTTGCTTGAATTTTTAATTTTTATGTCAAACATCCCCCGTCAGATGTTTTAGGTCTAAACTTGGGAGTAATTTTTAATTGGTATCAGAGCCTAATATTGGTCATTGATCCTTAGATTATACTTAGATAGAAAATAAATCTCAAGGTTTGACTATCTTTCCATACTTTGATAGGAATAACTATCCTTGTTGGAAAGTCAGGATGAGAGCATTTTTTAAGTCAGTTGATAAACTTGTTTGGATATCTTGTGTGAAAGCTTAGAGACCCCCATAATCATAGTTGATGGTGTAAGTAGTTCTAAAAAGTTTAGTCAATGGACTAAGGATAATTTAGTTAAATTGGAATAATAAGATTATTAATGCGATTTTCATGATTTTTTTTTTTTTTGAAGAGTTCAAAAAAATATTTTTACGTGAGATTGCCAAAATACTTGAAATATTCTTAAAATTACCTATAATTGTATTTTAAAATTGTATTCTATTTTTATTACTGTATTTATTATTTTATATTTATTGTATTTTAGTAGCTATAGTTAATGGTTGTATGTTATTACAATAGCAAAAGAATGGGGATGGAGGAATTCTTATCATCTTGCCGTTAAAATTCTAAAAAACATGTTTTATATTGCAACATAAAACAACTCAATACTTGTATGATTATCTTATTGAACAATAAATCTGTGACATCGGTTAATTAGTTAATGGATGATGAGTAATTTTTTTTAACTTAAACTTTAATAAAACCAAAAAAAACAACTATTATTTTTATTATTTAATTACTCTAACTTTAGCAACAAATCTGTCATATCCGTCCATTTGTTAATGGCGGATTAGTAATTTTCTTTTTCAACTTAAACTTTAACAAAACAAAAAAAAAAAACAACTATCATTATTATCTAATTACTCTGACTTTGGCAATATCATATTACCATACAACATGTATAATTAGAATTTGTTTGCGGTATTTTATCACTAAACGATGGCAGCGGGATGGCAGCGATCGATAATAGTGGTGGTTTTGTGGCTCTCATGCGGTGTTGTCACTATTTATTTACTATTATTCTAGTTTATATCATTGTTATAATAAATGCTAACTTTAGGTTATTAATTGTTAGTTTTAATATTTTTTTAACATGCAAGGGTACAAAAGTAATTCTCAGTTTTCCATTTACAAATTTATTGACGAAAGCAACGGCATTATAATTTGATCTGACGCCACTTAGAATTTAAGTGTTGTTGCGTTACAATTTAATACATGTTGTGTTACATGGATAAATCGTAAAAGACAGAATAGTTAGATGATAATAATCTAAAAATTAAAAAAAAAATTTAAGTTGTTAATTATTTTGCAATATAAAAATAGATAAGTAGATACATATATAAAAAAAAATGCAATTAAGCCATGAAACAAATTATATCGATCAGTCAAAGCAATGATATTATTGGGAAGAACTTATTTAAATATCAACATTAGTTAAACACAGAAGTAATAATAAAAAATAAAATTATGGTACACATATTTCTCTTTGGCTTATTTAGAGCAGCATTTCCGAGTGCCAACACTTGCAATTAAATTACGCTCTCATGGTTTTTGAAGAAATTCATTCGGCATGCATCAACCATTAAAGTATAAAGCGCTTGCTGTAAACATCAAACTTTCTCGAGGATGAAATTAGAGGTTTCTGTAAACAAGAAATACATGATTAAGTGAATAAATAGAACTAATTTTAAGTTTAAAAATAGTCTCTGAATAAATAAATGACGTTAGTCTCTATAGACAAATGCATTAAAATGAAATAGTTTAATGGCAAATTACATATTAAGCATTGGACTAAATGAAGTGAATGCTTGAGATTGTAATGATGGGGTTATATTTCACATTTTAAGAAGGTTCTAACTTGGTACTTTTGGGTTTGAGTAGGATTGAACTGAGTTAGGGCAAACTTATATGCTCTAATTAGCTTAGAACTCAAACTTACAAATGAGAGGGGCAGAGCATGCTTACCTGTGATAACCTGTCGTTACAAAATCTCCTAAAAAGATGTGTCTTCATAAGGCAATCATTTTTCTTAACTTCCTCAATTCTCTCATACATCATTTCAAGCAGCTGCCCATATGATAATTTTGGATGTTGCTTAACGATCTCCGTTAGTAGATAGGTCAAAACACCATTCATTGTCTTCCCAGTAAATGCCTGCACATTTACAGTATTTCAGTGAACAAGTTGTTCAAAAAATATAATTATGATTTCCTTTTCAAAGTATTTTTCAAAACATTAGTGTTACTAAGGATTTTTGGTATTTCAATGACCAAGTTATTAAAAAAATATGTAATTCTTTTATCTTTTGCATAAGAATTAGTTTTAAAAGCACATAATTATTTTCAAATATGAACAAATTAACAATTTCATCTCAATGCTATAAAAAATACTCAATTACAATAATTTTTTTTAGTAATTTTTATAAATATAAACATGTTATCAAATTCTGAATTTTTTTGATTTATGCAATTATGAAATTAATTAATTTTAATGATTAATCAAATATTACTTACTAAAACAAATGTTTGATTGACTATTCTCAAAATATTCAAATGAAGTTAACTTAAAGATGGAGACATCCTTTTTCTTTTAGTCAGATAAAGAACAACCACTTGTATATTAAGTTTTACAAAAGTAATATTTTAATCCGTTAATTTTAAAGATACTCCAACAACTTTATTTTCGTTCAAATTTATAAATTAAATGAACACAAAAGCTTATAAAATTGGTTACTAAGTTAGGAGATTGAGTAAAAGCATACGGAGGTATCAGAAGCGAGTTGGTTGTCCTCACAAGCGCTGAGGCATATTGCTAAGCCACCACTTGTCGCCTTGCTAGCACCAGAGGGAGGTTTGTTGTCCTGCCACTTCCTCCTGCATAATCAATCAAATAATTAAAATAATAGTTCAAACAAAAAGAAAAAAGGTACGACAGTCCCAATAAAATTATGAGACAAAAAATATGGGGGTAAAAGAAATTGAACTTACTTGTCTCTGTCGTAAACATACTCTAAATCGAGAATAGTTCCGCTATGACAGGCATCAACAATGGCATGAAGAGTAACGCCTTTTTTAAGCGGCCGAACTAATATGGAGTTAATATCATTATCAAGAATCATTCCTTCTTTAAGAAAATCAGCAGGACAAATTGTTTCATCAAACCCATCAATTTCATCGCCGTTGAAATCCGGTTGCCTTAATCCATGTCCTGAGAAGTAGAACACAAGTGACTCATCTGGTTGGCAATCCTTCACAAGCCAACTCAATGCCTTCTCAATGTTCTTCCTTGTTGGAATGTGAATTTCTTCTTCTTCCTCTTCTGCAGTATTAATTTCATTCTTAATTTGTCAACAATAATCCAAATGAATTACAGTAGTGTTCTTTGGGAAAATGTCCCCTTGCCCCTTGTTTTTTTTTGTCATAATGTTTACTTAAGAAGTGGAGAGGTAATAGTTTAACACTACCAAATACTAATATTTTCTACCTGATTGGCATCAACTTACTTAAATTTACATTTTAAAAAATACTGATTTTATATCATTAAAACTCTCTACCGATCTCTTTTATCTTTAATTTTTAAACATCTAATGACACATGATGTGATTAACTTTTAATTAAATTTTATTAACTTTTATTATTAATTATATATATGTCATTAGATATTTAAAATAATAAAGACAAAAAAATAAAGAGATACTTCTAATCCCAAACTTTCAAGAGAATATATATATCTTGATAAGATTGGTATCACCAATGCGCATATATTTTGTTTGTAAACAGTAAAGTTGTAGAACACGTACCTGTAAGCACAAGAATACCTTCTATCTTAAACTCAAAACAATCAATCAACATACGCCTGATATTGCAAACATCATTGATTGTCCCCTTAAGCCTGAACTTGCCTCTCTTGTAACTGACTCCGCAAAGCACTGCACGCTTCTTAGGCCGCGAAGGAGAAGCCGATGAATATTGAAAAGGAGAAGGCTTACAATTCAGAGAACTTTTCGTCGGTCTTTCAACGGTTTTAAAAATTTTCTTCGTATAGTAACGATATGTTAAGCCTCCTCTTGGGCATTTCTCCATTAACTCTGAGCTCGAATTTTGTTGATTCTTCGTCCTGGATTCAAGATTGCATCCAGGACACTTCACTGTCGTTTCACTTGTTTTCACCCATAATCGTTGCCGACAGTACTCGCACATAGTTTTGGAAGAGTCCATTTTCATTGCTTATGTAGACAGAACATTCAGAAGCATGCATATATACACCCACACACACACAAACACACACGTGGGAGCTTTGATTGAATTTTAATTTTCATTTTATGTCAGCACAGTGAAGAATTCAACTCTCAACTTATTCTTCGCTTGTCTTTAACCTTAATGTTAATTTAAAGTTTTCTTTTAGGCACTATATTTGTTTTTTTATTGTTATTTTTGTGTTTTTTTTTTAAAAAAAATATAATGTAATCTATGTATGTATCTAAAAGCCTCGATGACATTATATTCTCAGTATAAATTCATCCAAAAGAAGACAGAAAAATAAAAGGTGAGAATAAAGTAGATTCCCAATTTAATTTATTAATCTCCAAATAATACAAACACATATTAAAATTTTTTTAATAGTTATATATATATTAAGCAATAAGGAATTAATCGTGAAATAGGACTAATTAACATGATACAAGTATATTTTGCTAATTGTTAAATAAAATAAATTATATTAAAATTAAACTAAAACAGAGTAATTAATAATTACTAGCAAGATTTAAATTTAATAATCTCCAATTAATAACGTTAGGAATACAAATTTTTATGTAAATTTTATTAATACAAATTAATGTAAAAATTATTAAAAAATTGATACGGATTTTATATAATTTATTTGTTTGTGAGATTGTAGTATCTTTAACAAAATTCTAAAGAAGAGTTTTTTTTGTTCTTTTCTCACGTCTTTATTCTAGAAAATCACTTTGCGCTTGGAATCAGATGTCCACTTTTAATTGAGTGGGAAGGGACGGATCATCAACTTCATTATATATATATATATATTATTTTATTTTTTTTGGGTGGGTGTGCACTAGTACGCTGACCATTTTACATATTATTTTCCACATGCAAAAAATAAAACTCGACTTTCCTTTGTAATAATAATAACTCACTATATTTACTTTATTATTAATTTTTGCGGTATTGTTAGTGTTTGTTGAATTAGTTGATATGAGTGGACTTACATAAATTATTCGAGCATTGAATTTAGAAGATCTTCGTAGTCGCAGGCAATTTGAAGTGCAACACTCAAAATTCCATGAACAAATAATGAGAGCAATGGAAAATGGACCACATGTATCAAATGCAGAGAAAGAAAACTTAGATGCTTCTAAATATTATTCTAAAGTTAATTACGGAATCCAAACCCAAATTAATGGACTTTGTTCTCTTATCAACAAATAAAGTGATTTATTCTATTTATTTGTTTACAATTGAATCGTACAAAGTTACATCCGATATGCTATTTGCCTCTTTTCCTACTTAATATATCTACAAACTCAACTTAGGGTCCATTTTGAAAGTTTAGTTTGTAAATGCTATGAATTTTAACCCTTTTGTTTCACTATTTACTATTTTAAGACAATTAAGAAAATAGTGAGCTTTATTCATAAAATGCTCCTAACGTTATTTTAATTAACAAATAATTATGTTTAAATATAAAAATTACTCTTGATATTAATTAAGTTAGACAAATATTTTTGAAAATAAATAGTCAAATGTAGTTAGTTTTTTCAAATTTTAATTTTTAAAAATTTAATTCAAATTTTTTTATTAAATGAGAATAAGTATTTATAATTTTTAGTTATTTACTTTCAATAATATTAGAAACATTTAAATAGAGATAGAGTTTAATCCTATCTAATAGTATTACTATCTTTATCTAATTAAATAACTAATTATTTTTTAATTAATCTAATTAATTAAATCAATTTTATTATATTATTAATTATTCTTTTAATTAACTAAATTAATTAAATAAAATTTATTATTATTATATATCTAGAAATATAATTAAAAATAAATAATTTATTTAATTACATTTCAATCCCTAAATTTAAAAAAAATAGAAAATCACCCTAAAACTTTTATAAATTATAAAATAGCATTAATATTTTTAAATTCATAGATTAGCTCAAATTTTTTAAAATTTCTTTTTCTATCCATAATTTCTGATATTATGGATTTATCCCAAAAGTTTAAGAACTTGATAATTAAGTTCTAAAATTGAATTCTACATAGCTTATCTTTACTTTCTCAAAACTTTAAAGTATTTGACTCATTAGATTCTTTCTTATGTTGATAATAGAGATAGTTATAAATTTTTTAAATTTAGATAAATTAATCTAATTAATATATTCTCAATTAACTCTTTAATTAAGTAATTAATTTTCATATATCAAGAGTGACATCGACAAATGCGTCATAACCCCAATTGAGAAAAAAATATTAATTTTAGTAAAACTTATTTTGTATATAATTATTGTATAATTTAATCCTTTCATCAAATATATATTCCACTTATGATACTAGAGTATGAAAAATATCTACTCGATTAAATTATGGTTATTAAAAATTTCTTGATTTAAACTGATAATATAATTTTAGAGTCTAAAACTCTTTTCAGAATTAGTCAGAGTACCACTTGAAATATCAATTATATGTTGTCCATAGTAGTGAATCCTTTATTAATGTCTTACAACCTCTGTATATTTTTCATATTGCCTAATCATTATCTTATACACAATTTTGTTATAAATGATAGAGGTATAATGTCAAAGTATATATGATCCATATATAAGGTACTGTAAAGACCTCAAGTCTAAAGATTATTTATATAATTATAATTTAGAGAAATTTTATAGATATGTGAATAACACTCCATATAGTTTCTTAAGCAGGTTAGTCCGAGTGCTTATTCTCTAACAAATATTCATATGTTAGACTACATGAATACCTTCACTAGTAACTTATAAGATTAACTACCTTTCTTATTTAAAGAAGCAAATACAATATATACTAATCTTAGTTGGATTTATTAATGTCCTAACATTGATAATGTTATAACTAAGAACATTTAAAAATGACAAGATCTTCTAAATTTAAGTTAATTCCTTGATTATTATTCTAAGTACTTTATATTATAAGTAATAATGTATAATTAAATATTTTTCCCTATTTGATCTAGTCATATAACCAACGGTAAGATCTTTAATTAGACACTAGATCGTTGAAATGAGCAAATCCTAAGAAACCGCATGCTCTACTCGTCCAAATCAGTGCATTAGGAACATCGATCTCTTTGGAAACTTCCGAGTGAAGGTCATAGATCCATCACATACACTACAACTCACTGGAAGAATATCAACTGAAGAATTTAGCTTGGAAAGAAATGGATTTAGGCAATTTTTGGAGGTGGGTTCACAACGAGACAGAATATTTTGAGAAGAATCAATATCATCAGCAATAGGAAGGCCATCTGGAATTGTTTCGAAGCAAAACTCATGCAAACCATTTACACAATCAGGGCCTCTGGACTTGGGAGCTTTTTGTGGTTGCATTCTGTGTTGACGAAGGTGATGAAGAAACCCGTGAAATGGAGTAATTTTGCAAGATTCAAGAATGGATTTGTGTCCTCGAACGGAAAAATGGAATAAAAACTGCATGGGGCTTGCCATGGTATGAAGAAGAGTTGATTAAAAACGCCAATAATTGAAATTTTGAAAAGTATATCTGTTCACTTCCACGCCAATGTTTGTTTATTTTTGTCATTAATCATTTACATTGTTGTTATTTTAAATTTTCTTAATTAAAACAATTTGAGATGAAAATTATAAAGAAATGTCGTTTCTTTTGAAATTATTACGTAATCATGTGGTAAGATTTAACCTTGTGTTTGGTAGAAGGTTGATTCACTAACCGTTTGATGCATGAGATTCGTATCAGGCATAAGGTTAACTGCCGCAGATACATGCATAACGTAATAAATGCATATACTTGCAATTGTCTTATTTATCTTTTTCGATTCAATAATTAAAACTTAGAATGCAAGACTAATCATTAATGTTATCAGTTTAGTAATTATATGTACACATTATTTAACATTCATTATCTCAGTAAGAAATTTTAAAGAAATAGTCAAAGAAATAAATGCTATTTGTCAAAAAAATAACTATTAAAATAAAACATTATTTAAAATAAAAGCAAATCTTAATTTAATCCAACTTTCACAAATACATATTTGTATTGATATTCTTGCATCAGCATGCATCCATTCCCTTACCAAAAAAGAAAAGAAAAGATTCGTGTTTTCCTATTATTAAATGCCAGAATGGAACGCACAAGTAGCAATGCAGTGATGGGTTAAGCGACAATACGCGCGTGTATTCCAAAAAAATATGCAGAGACGACAAAAACAAAACTAATAATAATAATAATAATAATAAAAGTTAAAAAAAAAAAAAAAAAAAAAAGCAAAGAGGAAACGGTACCGGCTGCTAGCAATTGGAGATGAATTTGTTTCATGTAAAATTACACTCTCACTTGAACCATAGTAAATATATATTATTATTTTTAAATATTTTATTTAACGAAAAAACAATTCTATTTTTTTATCATAATTTAAAATTTATGAACAAATTATAAACAAATAAAAAATTGTAGTACTCTTATGGCATGTTTGGTTCACCAATATGGTATGTTTAAAGAGGCAAGACTCTATAATATTTATGTTTGTACACAATCTAAGAGGACTGTATGAGGTTGAACATTTTTAACAATATAGTATAGTGAACGGATTTGATTCGCGTCCCCTTATCGGTCAAGCCTTGTTTGTTTCAGTTGCTGTAGCTAGCCTTCTCTCTTTTCACAAATTTCAGCTGCCCTAAACACAACACAAACGTCAAAGATATCTGCCTCATTGTCAAGTTCTTCACTCACATCCCCAGATTCTTCACTCGCCATCCATCATTCTTATTTTGTTTACTATAGATTGTTGATCACATTTTTTCTCGATTGATGTTTCATCCGCTGGCATTCTATGCTAAAATTTTCAGAAATTTTCTTATAGCTCTCAGATTCCCCTAGTTTTCTTTTTTTTTTTTCTTGGACTATTTTCTTTCTTTCAATTAGCTGATCTCTTTTTGGTTTTGTGTAGCTATTTGGTGATTGACTAGTATAGGCTTGAAATTAGCAGTCTAGAACCTGAACTCACTTATTAAATTATATAAATATATTTTTATCCGAAAATCTGGTTCAAACCCCACAGTTTGATCTGAACATTCGAATATGCTCTAGTATCTTTTTAGATATGGAGGGTCATTCATACTTGTAGGAATGCGTTTGGGAAAAATATGAACGAACTCGAAATAGGTTTGATAGGATTTGTTTATAGATTTGCAAGTTTGTATGATTGGTAATTCAGAATGTTTTAGAAACAAAATTTTATATTTATGCTTTTAATGATATAAAATTATGATCTTTTTGTTGTTAAAATTCATGTATATAATTATAGCATTCGTAAAATTTTATAAAATTGTTTAGAAAATAATTGTTCAAAAATTGAAGACTTCAAGTTATTATATCATTATGTAAGATTTGAAGACTTTGGATGTTACATAACTTTTATGTTGATGGTATTAATAAATGTACCCGTAGAAGGTTCTAATATGATTTTATGATATCTAATTTTAATTTAACGTTAGGAAACACTCGATGCGACCTTGAAGGACTAGTCGCTTGAAATTGAGTGTACGTGATAGTGTGTGGTGGAGAGTTGGTTGCTGTGTATTGCGGCAAAAATTATTGAGCATACGTTATATTTTAAGAGATTTTTGTTAAAGAGAGTTTAAACTAAAAACAATAGGCTAGGCGTTGAGCAAAAGTGCAAAGAGACAAGTGGGATCCTATTTTATGGTTGACATATCTGACGAAACAAATTGACATTATTGATAGCGTAAGCAAATGGATATTGTTGGTTATTTTCCCTAGATTCACAGGGATAAATATATGATTATATATTATTAATAAAATTTATATTTTATTTATAAATTTTATCTATTATAAATATTAATTATTTATTATATAAAATATGTAAAATAATAATCAAATAAATTAACTTAAATTTATGAGATTCTACTATTCTTAAATATTTCAAATTATTGTTTATCTTATAAACAACTAATGAAGGTGCTTACTTAATCTAACATATAGATACTTGTTAGAGAATAAATATATCGAACTAACCTACTTAAGAATTCATATAGAGAGTTATTCATATATTTATGAAATTTTTCTAAGATACAATGGTATAAATGATATTTAAACTTGAAGTTTTCATGATACCTTATATATGGATCATATATACTTTGACATCTGGATACTTGTAATATGAAAAGCACATAAATGTTGTGAAAAATTAATAAAAGATTTATTGCTCTAGATAATATAGAGTCAATATACCAAATAATGCTATTTTGACATAAGTAATGATATAAATTTATGGTCACAGCGAGTTCTGAAAAAAATTTTAGAAATTCTAAAATTATATTATCAGTTTAATTAAAAAAATTTTCAATGACTATAATTTAATAGAGTATATATTTTTCACACTTTAGATAGAACATATACGAAGTGGAAGGATTGAATCATGCGATAATCATATACATAATAGGTTTTATTAAAATTAGTACTTTTTCTCAATTGGGGTCATGATACATTTCTTGATGTTTATCTTGATCTATGAAAATTAGTTTCTTTATTTAAGAGTTAATTAAATATAAATTAATTAGATTAATTTGTCTAAATTTAAGAAATCTATAACTGTGTCCATTACTAATGTAAGAAAGAACTTAATTGGTTACACACTTTAAAGTATTGAAAAATTAATGACAAGTTATTTAAAATTAAGTTTTAGCACTTAATTGTTAATTTTTTAAATTTTTAGAGTAAATTATGGATAGAAAAATAAAATTTTGAAAATTTTGAGCCCATTTGTAAATTTAAAAAATTAACGCTATTTTATAAATTTTAAAAATTTAGGGGTTAAAATATAATTGAATAATTTATTTGATTTTAATTATATTTTTAGATTGATCATAATAATAAATTTGATTTAATTAATATCATTAATTAAAAAGATTATTTGCTATTTAATTAAGGTAAGATAATAACCTTATTAAATAGAATTAAACTCTATTTTTATCTAAACAGTTCTAATGTGACTATGAGTAAATAACTAAAAATTATAAATACTTCTTCTCTTTTGACAAAAATGTTTGAATTAATTAAGATTTAAAAAAATTAATATTTGTAGTCAAAACACTTAAACCTCAATTCAAGTCTTTTTTCCTAAACTAGTACTAAAAAAAGACATCTGCATAACTTTAGATTTAGCAAAATTAAAATTTTTTAATTTTTTGTTTTGTGTGGATATTATTAGAAAATCACACATTTAAGTAATTCATTCAAGAAAATAATATTCATATAGTTTCTGTATTTTAACCTATCTTTTGGCCCAAAATGAAATTGATGTTATTCTAATGGCAATAAAAAGAGGATTCAAACATTCAAATCTCTGTATTTCATGAAGAGAATTTAATTGGACATATCCAATGTTAAAATTAAATTAGAAATTATATCTTTATAAAAAATACTAAAAAGATTTATATTTATTAAAAAAATTTATTAGTAAAAGGTATGTCATATAATCTTATTAATATTATTAATTCTTATTTATTATAAACCATGCATAATAACAGTATTCTTGTATGAAAATCAAGAAATTTTTTTTAATTTTTCACTGCATATAAATTCTTGATCTACCAACAGACATTGAATCAAAGAATGATATAGTTGATCAGATTTTTGTAAGACCCAGAGAAATGAAGATTCATCTCACGGTGCCAAAGATGATTCCCTCGCATTGCTGTGAACTTTGATTCCTTAGTGTTGACAATAATAATTTTTCCCTAAAGAGAATGTAGATTTCTTTTTGGGTTGGCATCTTGATATTGCATAAATGGATATGGTGCAAGAATCTCAACAAGTAGGCTATGAAGATGATCCTTGAAGAAGATTTTCTAAGAGAGAAGGTGAAATCAAATGGAATTTTAACCAACCAAAACAGGAAAAAGTTAAAAAGAAGTCACTTGTTCTTTCGGAAAGGTCAAGGTAATAAAAAAAATAAAAGAAAGGATATTGCAACAACATTAAAAGTTTCGAGAAATATTGACGCCAAAGGATAGAAATTTGATTCATCTAATTATCTCTTTTTTTAACTACAATTTCTATCCTCTGCATACTTTCGTTATAATCGAGAACGATTTTCTGTTAAGGGTCTGTTGTAGGACAAAATAAGGTTATATTATTATTAGAAATATTTTGATTTTTTAATTTAATTAGTGTCTTATTTAGTATTTTTTTAAGTATTTATTTTCCTATTGAAGTAAGATTTCTTTTTCATATTTAGCTTACAGAACCTATTTTTCATCCTCTTGCATTCATTAGTGACTCTTCTAGAAGATGTAGACTTTCAAGAATGACGAACCATGAAATTAAAAATTCCTTAAGAACCCGACAATTGAGATTCCTTTTCAAAGATTTTTGCAAATCCAAGCCCTACCACACACTTCATGCACAAACTCAACTGAATCGCTCTTATTTTTAGACATTAATGTTATTTATTCTTAAAATATAAGTTTGACTTATGCCTACCTCGTCTATTATATGCCACTTACAAGTGGCTATTAATGAAAAGTGTAATCTTTCATTTTGCGATTGCTCTGTATGATAAGGCCTTTCTTTCATGATCATTTTTTGATAATACAAATCCCATTAACTGGTGATCGAGTGAAAGCATTCCGATTATTTTTAGAGAAAGAAAAAGTACTTTCAAAGAAAACAAATGTTCTAAAAGGTAATGACTTTTGTTAGGATTTTCAAAGCCATTATTTTTTGAAAACTTATTTTTGTTGTACGTTTTTATTAGATAAGCTAGGCAAATTTCTAAATATTTAAATTTTATTCTTTACACGTGAGTAATTTAAATTTATTAGTTATTTCAGGTAAATTATAGATTTTAAATATAACTAGAAAACTTATTTAGGCAAGTTTACAACTGAAAGGAATATCCATTTGATACCAGGTTGGCACAATGTGTCAATGAGCACGTCGAGGTTCGGCCCCTTTTTAAAGATAATTTGTGTAGTCATTATGCTCGGTATCGGGTGGTTGAAAACATTGATTGATCGTGTGCCTATCAAAACGAACCCAATGCTTATGGATATAGGCAATCTTATGTTCATGTTCATGGGCGTTGGCATAAAATTCACGAACAACTAGTGCCACTATCGCGTCTGGTTAAGTGACAAACGGCTGCCAATTTCCAGTCACCACTATGTGTGTAATGCCGTTATAAGTACACAAAAATGCCCGTTCCGGCATGAAACTCTTCTTAACCAATGAGTTTGCCGCATGGAGTTGTACCGCAGTACTAACAAAATAGTTCACGTCAAAAATGAAACTGAAGAATGGTCAAGAATGTTTTGGTGCCATAATCATTGCAAAAGAATACAAAAATGCCATAAATACAAAAAATTTGAAACACACTTCTAAAATAGGCGATGTTAACCCACTTCATTGCTCTTCCATAATATATATATATATATATAACAGCCACACGATACTAGAAATGAAAAGTAGACTTGCAAATTCCATAATTAAAGTTCTTTTATGGTAAGAGACATTCAACAATTCAATAAGGGCATGTTCCAAATTGTTCATATTATAATTTGTAATGAATGGTTCATAGCTTGGGAGGGAGAGATTGAAGGATCAAATCTATTTGTAATCCAAAGTCTATAGAGAACCTAAAGCATCAAGTTGCACTATAAGGTTTATCATTTTTAGAACATGTGACTCTGGAGGTATTCTCTCATTGAGCCTCATTCCAAATAGGGTAGTAGATAATTTATGCCAACTAGTTTTGAAAAAGTCCCCAAATAGCTCCACTAAAGAGAAATTGGTCTCGAAGACATCTTGCATTTTCTCATATTGAACTTACAAGTCATCACTTATTAAGACTAATATATAAAATCTAACTTTAAGATTATCATCATTCCACTTTAGTAAGGTAACCCTCTTCACAATGGAAGCCTCTTTAGAAAGGGCCATGGGCCTAGACTCATCTATGACACAACTGGCCTTCTTAAAATCTAGAACTATTCTAAGATTTCTGTACTAAATTCTGAAGTTAGGACTAATAAGTTTATAAGTTTCAAAAATTTTTAGAAGAGAATTGGACATATTTTGTGTATCATTTGACTAAGTTTTTTTTATCTTTGTGTGAATTTATAGCAAAAGAAATACACTAGTATGTGCGTGCATATATTAAAATACTCAATTTTGGATTTTGAACCAAATAGTACTCCCACTATTTTAATAAAATCTTATATTCCCTTAAATATGATATCTGGAGTTATATTACAAATTTTTTGTGAGCGATTATACTCTTAATAAATTTTTAAAACCTCACTTAACAATTATTAGTCTAATAAGTTTAATAAGTCAGAAACTCTTTTCTATTTATAACTCATTACAAGGCAAAATCAATCATCCTCTAGATCTTAAATACCTCACCTAATAATTATTAGTAACCTTTTTTTAAATAGGTATGCAACGAGACCCTACACTCTGTAAAGAAACAAGTCAAATAGATTATAATACCTTGTGAAGACCCTTATCTAATAGTTATTTGGTTATACTAACAGTAATACCTATAATCATTTGACTGCATTAAAAGGTTATAGTATAATATTTTATTAAGAGAGATTTTAAGTTTAGGTCTCAATTTTATACACTTTTATGTATTCTAATATTGTTTAATGATGGGATTTAAATTTTATATCATTTTAGAGCTTGAGAAATGATCTCAATTTTAAATCTTAACCCATTACTATTTGATCATATCAATTTAATAAATTAACAATTTAATTTATTATTAAAGCAATATATTTTCAATATGTTAATTCATGATCATCGAATTACTCCCACTAGAATTCTATTAATTCTAGTTTAATTAAAATTAATTAGAATCATGATTCAATTAAATTTTAATTTGGAGTAATTATTCTATTCAATTAGAACAAGTCTAAGCCCAAATTTTTAATTTCAATAAATTTAATTTCGGTAACAAAAATGCTAATCAAATTAATAATTTGTAAGAAATGTGATTTCTGAAATAATTATGAAAATGATAATATATTAATGGTGAAAATTTGAACAGTTTTAAAATTTTATATTTTCGTCCCTACATGATAAATGACAAAATTATCTCTCATTAGCACCGATTTTGATTGTATGAAATCATTCAACTATTTTAACACACCAAATACTACCAAATCATGCTCAAATATATTAAGCATATTTAAAAGTATGTCAATGCACATTAATCAAAATTAACATCACATATTAACATGTTTCTACATAAAATGTCATAAAACAATTTTTTTTATTTTATTCTCAATATAATAAACACATACATTTGCATCCATTTAATACCCAAACATATCAAACAAATTCAAAAACATGTTAACATACATTAATCAGTATTAACATGTACGTACATAAAATTATCATAAATCATATTTTCATGATTTTTCATTTTATTATCCATATAATAAAATATTTTTGAGCATATTAAGCATATAATCATATTATCAACAAACAAACCACAACTCTCATATATATGAACATATAATCAACATCTAACACACAATATTTTAAAACTTATCATAAGTATCAGTTTTGGGTTCTAATACCACTTTAAAATGGCTTTCACTACCAAGAGAAACAGTTGTCTTATGGTCCGTACAAAAAAAATTATAGAGAATCAAAACTAAAATTATGCAAACGTTAATTTTTAAAACAAAAATAACCAAAAAAAATATAAGAAATATACCCTAATTTGCAAATATGAAAAAGCAAACCATCCCCAATTACCTCCAAGTGAAACCACACGCTAGTTTGTTAACGATATTCCCATTTTATGAATTGGGAGACTTGAATAAAGATATAATACTACTATTACTAACTTTAACAAACCTTGAATAATTTTT
Source organism: Swietenia macrophylla (assembly GCA_032401905.1). Taxonomy (NCBI): domain Eukaryota; kingdom Viridiplantae; phylum Streptophyta; class Magnoliopsida; order Sapindales; family Meliaceae; genus Swietenia; species Swietenia macrophylla. The sequence continues at coordinate 4,429,195 of CP135563.1, read as the reverse complement.
CTACAACTGGAAAAATATTCCTTACTACTAAGAAGTAAGAAAACACAAGAGAAAATAATTTTCATCTTTTTTTTCCTTTCTTTTTCTTTTTCCTTCTCTTTTCCTTAAAATTGATGGGGAAAATTTTTTTCTATACTACATGAGGTGGCCAAATTTTTCCCTTCTGACGTCTCTTAAAATCTAATTTTTTTATTTATATATAACACAAGTATCATATACATTAATGAACAAACGTGTGACAACCATTCATTGGTGGATTTCAAAATTCATAAAACTAAATTAATAAAATAAAGTTTTGATTTAATCACTTTACTTAACAATTAAGAAATAATTAACATTAAATATAAAATAAAAAAAATAGTTGTAAAAATCTTCACCTTTGATTTCTATCATTATGGATAAATAATAACATGCCACTTATCAAATAATCAATTAAATATTTTTAAAATATTTAATTTATAATTATTAAATGTCAATATATACACACTCAATTTGTATCATTATGGATAAGCATGAGTAAGATCTTGACATCTGGTAACATCTCATGATGCCACTTGTTAAGTAAGAATATATTTAATTTTGTCACTTGACAACATCTCATTGTGTCACTTATCAAACAAAGATTTATTAGATTTAGAACAACATTTATTAAATATTAATAAATAAACTAATTCATTTGTTAATATATAAATCAAATAATATCTTTATCGATCTTTCATATATTCGTAGATAATATTTATGGTATTAATAAATTACTGGAACATTTACTTGCTTACGGGTGCTAGCACATAATTGTCGAAAAATTCATTCTTTACTTTTAAAGAATGAAATTGCCTTCCAATCAATTTATCAATATAATTTAATTTTTATTAATTCTAAATATCATTAACTAGCTTAATAATATTTAATTTATTTACTGTTATCTTACTAGTTAATATGTGTGACCTTTTAGATTCATCGAGAACTGAACTTGAGTTAATGTAAATTTTTCGCATCATTTCGATGTAACTCATTATAACTAAAATTCTCAATGATTATGAGTGATCACTAGTAAGATATCATGACCCTCAGAACACAAAGAATATATTTTCGAATAAATCTATATAGTCACACTTACATATAATAAAGTTCCTTTACTGCTAAATTCCAATCAAGTACAGGCCATGGTGTCGTCAAACTTCTAACTTGATCATAAGGTCAGAAACTCAATCATATATAGGATTCGTGTATCTGAAAAACTCATCTTCGAAAATTACGTGCTCTGACCAAAGATTTTATTCCCGCGTATGATAATCTTGCCTAGAATCTCAACTCAAATATCTAAGCCAACATATTTCATATTGATCATCACTTGTCCTCATACAATAAGAACACATTACCATCAAGTTTCTTTTACCAATTGCAATTAGCCCAATGTAATGTACACAAATAAACAATGTGTCTCAGTATGAAAGGCAGCCGTAATACTTCAGGTTATACTAAATAATTATTTATAAGTAATGTAGAAAATTTAAACTTCATGATTTTTCAGATATAGTAATATTCATAAAAATAATTTAAAGCACGTACCTTTTGCCATAGATCTTTGTTTGTAAATCAAACTCTTTACTTTTGAATTATAAAATGATGAAAACAAGTTCTTTTCTCCTAACCTTTCTCTTTAATATAGAAATATTAATTCATATACGATTGAATTATATTATTCTTGTTGTTTCTTTTATAGGCAAAGAAAGGATTGCTTTCTTTTAATATGAAAAGACATATTTTGTTAATGTATAAATCATTTTAAATTCTTTTTTCAATCTTGACCAATAGAAAATTAGCTATTATCTATTTAATAAAACCAACATTCATGCATAACATAAAAACAATTAATTATATTACATTGCATTTGGACTAAATTCTTACATTAATTATTTTACATTGCACTTGAGCCATTAATTATCTTTCAAAAGCAAGTTAAACATGCTAAAGTTAATATAGCTTTGTAATTAAAAATACATTTTAGGTGCATTTACTTTTATTTAATTTTAAAAATATAAGATTTAAAATAGTTAATAATCGTTCCTTCTATTTAAAATTGCAGTTTGTATATACTATGTATGACATCTAGATCTCAAATACTATACTTTTTAATTTTGACAAATTCAAAAGATTTATGAATGGATGGAGAAAGTAATATATGGAATTAAAAGAATATAGAGAAAAATAATATATTTTAATGAATAATTTTTTAAGCAATAAAAATACAATTGACATGAACTTTGAATGATAATAAAAAGAATAAATTTGAGAACATTAGAGTTTGATGATGAATGAGTATTAGGATTATTTTTGAGGTTAAAAACGATGTCATAAAAAAATTATGTTTAATATATCTTAGTAAGGTAAATAAAAAAATAAATTTTAAAAGAATTTTAAAGTGATTACATTTGCAACACAATTTTTTATAATTGTTTTTGAAACATTAATTAATTATTAATATATTTGTATCTACCCAAGTGTTTAATTTTTTGGTATTCTAAAATCTCAAAATAAATTTAAAATTAAAAAAGACAAAAATAAATACAAATACTTTGAAATCATGTTAAGTTATCAGTTGGCCTAAAAGCCTAAGCTAATATGTAAGGACTTAAACAATAATTAAGCTCTATCTTATTTACGTACCCTTTAATCTTGTTTTCAAATATTAGAATATTATTTTCCCTTGGAATAGGTTGTTTCCTTTCTTATAAGATGTAATTGTACATATAATGCCTCCAACTTGAAAATATGTATATATATATATATATATAAAAGAATTATTTATAGAAACCATCCACTTACAAGATGTCAAAACATGTTTGATTTTAAAGAAATTTTTGATAATCAATCCATTTTTCCTTCTTCGAACTTTGTTTTGCAAATGCTAGCCCACCAAAGAATAATTGTAGCCCTACTATGAAAATTCAAAAATAGTTCCAATTTACGTTTTAGAAGCCCCTTAGAAATAAGCTCAAGCAATGTGCCTCATAAGCCCAACTACCTTTGGGACCAAAGGCAATAGTCAAGAAAATTTTCTGAGGTATAATTGAATTTTCTCGCCATATTCACTGAAAAAAAAAAATAAGTATTAGCAATTGTAACGGAATGGATACCTCATCAGAGAAGCCAAAAAAAAAAAAGGTTCTTGGAAATCCCAACCTTGGAAAATAAAGTACTGAAATCAAAAAGTAATAAGTCGACTTATTGACTCAATAACTCCTTTGCTAATGTGGCAACATATTCATCTTCCCATAGCCAATGGGATATGGCATGCTATGTTAAAAACTTTCTATGATAGATTAGAAAAAATCTATATCTTTGAATTGAACCAGAGATTCTTTTCTACTATGCAAAATAGTGGATCGTTATCAACGTATAGTAATTTACTTGTTACTTTTTTTTTCTAGAAAATGGATCATATGACTATCTCTCATGAAGGAATAATTAAATGGGTAGTCCAATAGCATTCTGTGATGGCTAGGCTTCAAGTTCATATTTTTTTAAGTGGATTCGACTATAAATTTTATCAAGTTCAGGGAGAAATCTTACAAAAAAACCTAAAACTTAACTTGAAGAGTGCATCTGCATATGTCAAGAAAGAATTCCAATGAAAATAGACAATAGTAGATTGGATTGGTATGTTCTTATTGTGGTGAAATATACTATTCAAAACAACAATGTTATGAAATCATTGGCTATCCTGAATGGTAGAACTTCACAAAGAAAAACTTTAGAAGGACATTAAAGGAAAAACTATGTTAACCTCTTTAGAGGAAGATCAATCGAAGCTTGTAGCAAATGTTGGTTTCACAAGTAATGTCGATAAAGCTTTTATATTCTCTATAGCTTCTATTAATTTCACTTAGCTTATTAGTACAAATGCGTCCGATCATATGGCTAAATCTCCAATAAGTTACTATTTATTATCTCAAATAAGTTACTATTTATTATCTCATCTTCTCAATATGTTTTTTTCACAACTGATGGTAATACCTATTAAATAAAGAATTGTCATCTTATATAAAACTCTCATATTAGATATTGTCTTTGTTGTTTCATCCTTTGAATATAATCTTCAATATGTTACCAACATAACCTCCACTTATGCTTACATGTAAACATTTTGACCTCATTTTATTTTTTTAGGACAATACAACTTAGAAGATTTTTGGTATGGTGTTTGAAGGGGCAAACTCTACTACTTGGACTTAATAAAAAATGGGGATCAAAATTCAGTTAGGCAAATTTAACTAATAACAAAGACAAAGCTAAACAATTATATGGTTATGGCACTTACAATTAGGACATATTTGTTTTGTTTATCCTAAAAAGCTATAACCGCATCTTTTTTCAATTCTGAATGACTCAAATTTTCATTGTAACATTTGTGAATTAGAAAAGAGTTATCATATTTTTTATTCACCAAGTCCGAATAAAAGCTTGTAACATTTTGTGGTTATTCACTCTGATATTTGGGACCTTGTTAAAACCTGTTTTATTTATAATCTCATAATTTATTACATTTATTGATGAATTCGTAATAATGACTTAGGTCTATAATGATGTATGTACTACATTTAATTCAATCTGACAATAATATTGAGTTTGTTAATGCATTCTTTAGCAAGTTTCTAAGGCATCATTAGATTCGTTATCAGACCTCTTGCACCTATAATTTGCAGTAAAGTTAGATTGGCATAGAGAAAGAATAGACAATTGTTAGAAATGGTTCATGCACCTCTCTTTGGCATGAACATGCCTCAATTCTATTGGGAAAGGCTATGAAACCCAATGCTTACCTAATTAATTGAACATCATCTTAAGTGATGAACTTTCAAAGCCCCCCAACAAAAGATGCAATTCTTAGTTGTTATTCTTAACCTACCAAATCTTGAATCACAAATTATTGGTTAAACTGTATATATTCAAATCCCTTAAGGTCTATGAAATAAACTTTATCCATGTGCAAAATGATATACCTTTGTTGGCTAATCTAAGTTTTAAAAAGGGTATAAGTGATCAGAAATCACATGTGACTTTAGATGCTTATTTTCGTGAATTAAAGCCTTATTACTCAAAGAGAGTCTCTAAACATTCTCTTCAACGAGGGGGCTCTAATAAAGATAACTTATTACGAAAGGGTGGCAGAGGTGATGTGTTTACAAAGTCAAAAGAAATAAATAAATATTTAGGAAAAAAAGTTCAACAAGGCTGTAATAGTATTCCTTTAATTGAAAATAAGTTGGAAAATAAAATAGATACTTTGTGGTGTCAAAATTATTAATGTCTTCATATTTACCTATGTTTAAATCATTAACCAAATAATCAACTTAGAATGTTCATCCTCAGGTAATTTCAAGCTTCATATAGAATGAATCTAATGAAACTCATGTTCCTATATGAAATATAGCTCCAAATATTTACAAAGGTCAATTAAGAGAGCCTAAAAAAATATATATGAACTTGATATTAAAGCCAAGATTAAGTACTGCATGCCTTTTCATAGATAGCCTGAATTGTGTATATATACAATTATTTAATTATCTTCCTAGTAGTTTGTAAGATGGATTTACTTATTTGAAATGGACAAAGGTGATGAATGAAAAGATGGAAGGTCTATAAAAGAATGTAACTTGGATGCTTGTCTTATTAACCAAAGGAAATAAGACATTTGGATGTAGATGGGTGTTCACATTGTAACTTTAAGCAAATGGTAGTATAGATAAATATAAAGTAATATTAGTTGTAAAGGGTTATATTCAAAGGTATGGTGTGAATTATCAAAAGATTTTTGCATCAATAGCCAAGCTCAATACAATTGAATCCTCATTATCTTTAGTAGGAAATCGAATTGGCTTTTGAGATAATTTAAGACAAGAAATGCTTTCCTCGGTAAAGATTTAGAACAAGAGTTTTACATAAAGTTACCACTCGAAGTTAAATATAATTTTCACTAGAAGTGAAGTTTGTAACAGGAGGCAAAATCAATGCATGGATTGAAATAGTTGTCTAAACCTTGGTTTGGGAGTTTTCTTTTACAATGAAGCCGTATAGTTATAAGCAAAGTAACTCAGACCATACTTTCATTTCAAAACACAAGGAGAGGAAGGCAATAGCCTTAATCGTTTAAATTGATGATACGGTCTTAACAGGAAATGACCTATATGAAATGAATATGTTAGAAGAGCATTTGGCTACTAAATTCACAATGAAGAATCTCAAACAGCTTAAATATTTATGGGGATTAAGGTTGCTAAATCAAAACATGATATTTTTCTTTCACGATGAAAATGTATGCTAGATTTTTTAACTGAAACTTAAATGCTACTTACTTGCAAGCTAATAGAAATATCTATAGACGAGAATCACAAGCTCAGAGTTTTTCTAAATCAAGCTTCAGCAGACAAGGATTACATCGACAATTAGTTGGGAGATTAATCTATTTGTCATACACAAGACTAGATATATTTTATGCAATAAGCATGGTAAGCCAGTCCCTACATACATCAAGTAAAGAGCATATGAATGCAGTGCATCAAATCTTAAGATACCTAAAGAGTGCTTTCGGAAGAGGATGATAAACACAACACCATGTTTGTGTTGTTCTCAAGGAATGAAGTTTCTTATATTAAAAGATACAAAAAAAATTCTGATTAGGTAAGAAATTAAACTAATAGAAAGCTCACATCTTGTTATTTTACCTTTGTGGAAGGTAATTTTGTCACTTAAACAAAATCATGGCAAGATCAAGTTTAGAAGCTAAATTGCAAAGTACAGGTCATAATGCATGCGAATTGTTGTGGCTGAAGATTATACTAAAAAATTTGATACATAAAATCATGTACAACATGACCTAACTAAACATATTGAAGTTGATCATCATTCCATCAAGGAGAATCATGATCAAAAGATTATACAATTTTCATTTGAAAGTCAATTAATTGATATGTTCAAAATTATTGTTGCAATATCACTTTCACCTATTAGTTATTAGTGTCATACTTCCTTAAAGAAATTGATTCAACAATTAAAATAAAAAGATTCCCAAAAGCATGAAGCCTTGTCAGCCACTTTGGAGCTAAATTAAAAAAAAAATTCTCAAATCTTGACATTTTAGCAATTACAAATACAAAAAATAAAAATAAAAATAAAAAAGTATAAAAACTAGGGTCGAGCTGGGCCAAATCTGGATAAGTCACTCATGGGCTCAGGCCCAGCCTAGCTCTCCCAGGTAGTTCAAGGTTTTTCAAGGGCTTGGACCTCCCAAAAAATGAAAGGCTGGGCTTGGGCTCGGCTTAGCCCAGCAAAAGTCCAACCCATTGCCAAACGTAATGCGAGGTGTAACTTTTAGACTGATTATGTAATAATTATTCCTAAAAATCCGGTTAGTTGACCAAATTTCCTTAGATTATTTCCTTTCTTATAGCATGTAATTGGGTGTGTATATTGCCTCCAACACGAAAGAGAATATATCTATCAAAATTCTTTACAAAAATAATCTACTAATAATTCGTATTGCACTAGTGTCATATTTATAATTTGTTTTTGTACCTTCCTGTAAAATGATATAAATGTCATATATTATTGGGTGTTATTTTATTTTATAGATTTCTAAAATTTTATTATATTTTGTTGTGTAAATGTTGATTGTTGTTGTTATTATTATTATTTATAATTGATACATAAACATATTTTTAAAAATTTTTAATTGTGAGTTTTTATTTATATTATGAAATTTTTAATTGTGAGTTTTTATTTAATTGATACATAAACATATTATTATTATTGTTGTTGTTGTTTTAAAAATTTTTATTTTTAAAATTTAAAATAAATAATATGAAATATAAAAAAAATAATTTTATATGATTAACATAAAAATTAAAAAATTTAGATATATTTTACATCCATCCAAAGTATTGTAATTAAACTCATTATTTAAACTTTAGATACACATACATCCATAGATATAATTATGTAAATTTAAATTTTTAATTTAAAATGATGATATTAATTTGTTATTTATATCTTAAATAATTTGAAAGTAGGTAAAAATTTAGACCATTGAATTGTGCAAATTAATACATAAAAATTTGTGTCCCGTTTTAAGTTAAAAGAATAATTCTAACTAAGTAGTTACTAAATTAGAAGAGATGAGTAATCAAAATTTTAAATGAAAAATTGAAGTTGAAAAATGTAATTGAGGTGAGGATGATAGATGAAACCGCCATCAGCCGTATGAAACGGTGTCGGCTCCACTTGTTCAAATGAAAAGAATACAGCATTTTTGTATTGGTCTACTTCAATAAGATGTGCCAAATCCATGCAGCAGTTCTGTGTTTGTTCAAAGACAGCGGCTCAAATTGGCTTCGTCTTATTCAATAATACAATTGCTTGTGATTGGCAGCAAAAACTTGATTAGGTTGTATTTGATATTATCTTACTTTTACTTAATTTTAGAAATATAATAATTAAAATATTTTATAATATTAATTTTTAATAAAATATATTTATTATATACCTTGTATTTAATATTTAAATTTATTTGATATTGAAATGGTACGTTGTTAAAAGTCATAATTAATGATAATATTGTATTTTAAATATAAATAAAAATTAAATAATTTATTTTAAAAATTAATATTATTAAATACTAGTCGGCTTTATTTTTAAAACATATTAAAAGTAATATAATTTCAATCAAAATCTCAATAATTTCATCTCACGCCCTTTAAAAGCTACCTGCCTTAATTTTAAGTAAAATAGTAATTGATTGATTGCACAATCGATGTCATATATAATTCCTACTATAATTTTACACTTCACACCTTTAACATTATTTCACATCTCAATTATTAAACGATGCATAAGATGTGCATGTCAAGAAATGAAATGTTAAAGTCATGTCATTTATACAAAAATAATGCACGCATTTATTGATTTTCGAAGCTTATGGTGCGTATAATTTAGACTGTCTATTGATTGATGAGTGATATATTGATTGGATGGAAAGTGACAGGAAAGTTGGGCCAAATGTACCAACACAAACATTAGATGGAAGTGATAGCCCTATTTATTTTTTTATTGAACGAGTCTTGTTCTAGTTAAAAAAATAAGTAAATTAAAGTCCACATAGAATTTAACTGCAAAATTGAAAGAGAATTTCCCCTATAAGCTATCATGTTGAACTGTCTTTTTTTTTTTTTTTTATTAACATAATTTTTACATAGTTCAATTTCTTGTTACGCACTGGCTCTCACTAAGCTTGTGATATGTGTATACTAGTAAGAAAAATGCATTGGTTTTTGGACTACTGTCTCTAAGCAAAATTTACAAAGCAACTACTAAGTAGGCCGTCAAATAAGCAACAGCTTGCATAGTTTTAGGTGCCAATAAATTACAAAAACTGTGCAATCAATTCGACAGCACAAAGACAAAGACTACTAAAAACTAATTTAAATAATTGAAGAAAACAACGACTTGGGGGTTGGGGCCGGGGCTTGGAATATTGCACAAACAAGTTGGAATTTAGAGAGTCCGAAGAGAATTCCAAATGACTTTAATGAAAGAAGTAGACATGCTATGCCAAGTTGGTGAAGTATGTTTTTCGAGCCAGCTGGCTCTTAATTTCAATATGCAACGCAAAAATCTTGAACACAGCTTTCGGCTTTTGCTCGTGTTAATCATGTTTCCTACAATAAACATCTTTAGCAGCCAATTTCATATTCACTCTGTATACAAACTTCGCTCATTATTCTTGTATCTTATCATTCATATTTTTAGATATAATAATTGTAATAATAAAATAGTATCATCAGCAAGATTTCAATTTTAAAGCTCTTGCTAATCATCGGATTCACGTTCAATATGAACATTTTGATAATAACAAGTAGGCATTTTACAAATTGATTTCAAATAGTAGTACTAACGTTAGAATCTTAATTCAAACAGTAAGTAAATATCACAGAATTTAATGTATGTTTCTTCCATGAGAAAGAAACTTGAGGAATCTGTTTGTTTGGAAGAAAAGTTTTTCCTGAAAAAACAGAAGAACAAAAGAGAAACTCTTTTTTTTTAAAAAAAAAAAAAAATTCTGCACTTTATTGTTTATATTTATACAACTTGACTCCTATTAATGC
>CP135563.1:4385585-4409379 GCA_032401905.1 Swietenia macrophylla | reverse complement strand
ATGATAATACAAAATTTAAAATAAATAATATAAAATTTTAAATTTTAAAAATAACTATAAAACACATAAATATATTATAAGACGTTTTTAGTGACTGTTAATATTTTAAATTAATATATAAATTTTATATGAATTTACATTTAAATAATGTTAATAATTTAAAATATCATGCACGGATCACACTTTTCGCTTAATATTTTTCCGTTTAGTAGTATTCACTTTTAAAAATTAAATTTATTTTTAAAATTTTATTTAATATTAATAAATTATTTTTTATTAATTAAATAATTTTATTTTATTTATTATATTAATATAATAAAATTATTTTTTAAAAATTTTATTAAGAGGAAAAAAAATTTTGATAAAGTCGGTAGTTGACCGATAATGTCATTAAAATTTATTATAAATAAAAAAATATTAAATAAAATATTTTATTATATTAATATATAAATTTTATAATTTTTTATTAAATAAATAATTTTTTATTTTATTAATGGGATGAATTTTAAAATATATATTTTTTTGGCTGGAAAACTTTTTTAGTTTAGTATTTCCCAAATAAAAATATATTTCCACGTGGCACTTCTCTGTTTTGGCGCCTTCCCTCTTCTACAGCAGTCTTCCTTCAATATCCTCCTACTATAAATACTACCTCCACTCCCGCCTTTCTCTCAGCGTCGGTGGACCACTTCAATAGATTTGTATCAATAGCCTCTCTTAGCACGCACTCATGGCAAATATCTACAATCTTGCCATCCTGTTTCTCTTCTGTCTTGTCTCTCCTGCTCTCGCTGCCTTAGTTCAAGAGCAGCCCCTCGTCCTCAAGTACCACAACGGCGCTCTTCTCAAAGGCAACGTCACCGTTAATCTCATCTGGTACGGTAGGTTCACTCCCATCCAACGTTCGATAATCGTCGATTTCATCAACTCCCTTAACTCTAACCGTGCCCCTCAGCCGTCCACATCATCATGGTGGAAAACGACCGAGAAATACAAGGGAGGTTCGTCAAACCTCTTCGTACGCCATCAAATCCTTTTAGAAAATTACTCTCTTGGAAAGTCACTTAAAACTTCTCACTTACTGGCTTTATCTAAGAAAGTGAGTAATACTCTAACCTCGTCTATCAACGTCGTTTTGACGGCGAAGGACGTCGCCGTTGACCGCTTTTGCATGAATAGGTGTGGCACTCACGGTTCTACTCTGCCAGGCCGTGGGTCTGTCCGGGGAACTTATATTTGGGTCGGAAACTCCGAATCTCAGTGCCCTGGCTATTGCGCCTGGCCTTTCCACCAGCCCATGTATGGTCCGCAAACTCCGCCGTTGGTGGCGCCTAACGGAGACGTTGGCATTGATGGGATGATTATTAACTTGGCCACCCTCTTGGCTAACACTGTTACTAACCCGTATAATAACGGGTATTTCCAAGGGTCGCCCACTTCGCCGCTAGAAGCGGCCACGGTCTGTACTGGAAGGTTTGGGTCGGGTGCTTATCCGGGATATCCGGGTCGGGTCTTGGTGGATAAGGCTAGTGGCGCGAGTTACAATGCACACGGGATAAACGGGCGCAAGTACTTACTGCCGGCGATGTGGGACCCGCAGACATCTGTATGTAAGACTATGGTATAACGATAGATAATGTCCACGTGACAAAACGTGGCATCATGTGTGTATGTAGATATCTGTGTTTGGTATTGTCGCTTTACATGACGTGTAAATCTCTTCCACAAAAATCGAAAAGACGGAAAAAAAAAGAAGAAGAGTAAAATGCAAAAATAATGAAAAAAAGATCGATTGGCATTTTGCTATGTATGTAGGCTAAAGGCAGTGCGCAATAAAATTTGGGGGAAAGGCTGCGGAATTCTCTCTACCCCGGTTAAATATTTTTGGAATAATATAAAAACTTAATCAAACCCATTTAACATCCAACATAACATAACATAACATATATATACATATATGTATATATAAAATTGAGGGAGTTAAAATGAGTTTGCTTAAGAGTTTTTGGTTTCGTGTAACGAGGAGGCCATAATTTCTGAGCAGTTAATAGTTGCATCTCACCACAATTACCAATACCCTCTTTGCGCACCGGACGAAGTTGCGTCGTCAATAACACTGTAAAATGAGTACGCAACATTGCTACATTTGTTATCAAGAAGAAAATAAAGAATGTGTTGGACATTCTGAATATACCTTCAAGCTATATCTACGCAGCAATATATTAGTTTGGACCCATTCAGTTAAATTTGATATCTAAAACAGTTTGATGTTAACTTATTAAAACGGTACTTAGTAATAAAATGAAATACAAATGACAATCACATGATTGTTTATCCTGAACGAGAATATTATACATCGAAAAATGATTCCTTTTATGTCAGGTATGCCCGCTCGCTCATCAATAAAATCAAGAATCTTTTTTGCAATCTACTTTTTCACTAATTTTCCTTTATTTCCATCAATTTCTCTCAAACTTTCTTGGCAATCAAACACCAATCAACTGAGAAATCAAGCACCGACATTTACGCAACTACTCGGGCAAAGAAAATTAGGATTGAGAATTTGTCAAGTCCACCAGTATTTCTGGTATATAAAAATGAAAAATAAGGCAAAGTTATTCAAAGCGAGTCAAAATACTCAAACAACACAAAAATGGTGGTAAGGGTGATTTCTGAAGCATGGTATACGCAGCCCCCTAGGCACACGTGCACACAGACACCAACCGTTTTCACAAAAAAACTTCATGGCAATCATCATCAGATCTGAAGTAATTAAATAACAGCACACACTTGCACGTGCTCACACAGAGTATATAGATAAAATATTAATTCTATCACATAAGGTGAGCACAATAGAAACGTCAGAACCCTTTCAAACATGCAAAACTAGTTCCAGCATATATGGATACATGCCATCAAACTATTCTTTTGCCGTGACCTCAGAATTGTTCGGTCTTCTAGAGGTTTATCCTAGTAGAAGTGCAAGTAACAAGCCGGAATACTTTCTCTACCATTCCAATGCAACATAGATTTTTGTAAAATCCACTTTCGTGAACCATGCATAAGTATTATAAGCTCAAAGCCTTCTAGACTCTAATAACGCCCAAGGAATGCTGTGATCCAAGCCTCCTTTTTCTTAATTGCTCAGCGATAATGAAGGCAAGCTCTAGAGATTGAGAAGCATTAAGCCTTGGGTCACAATGGGTGTGGTATCGTGAGCTCAAATCATCATAGGTGATGGTTCGAGAGCCTCCAACACACTCTGTCACATTCTGCCCTGTCATCTCTAAATGAATTCCACCAGGGTAGCTTCCTTCTTGATCATGCACATCAAAGAAGGCCCTAACCTCAGCCTATCAGCCCAAAACATAAGAGAGAGAACATTATTAAAGAATGATTTAAAACAAGGAGAAAACCAATGACATTTTAAATTAAACAAGTCAAGGTTTTGCTACTTGAGTGCCAATCTGGATGTAGAAGTACAACTACAAGTCTCAACATTTTTTTTAATTAAAAGAGCACCCAAGTTGTCCTAGTTTGAAAGCCATCAATGTGTACGGTCATAAAAGAGACAACTTAAGGATCACACAGGTCAAGAGAGCCAAACACATAAGGATTTGTTGATGACCTTTTAGGAGAAACTATTTTTATGGTTCAGATTGATGACCCAAAATGCAACTCAGTTACTCGATTCTGATAATATGATGATGTGCAGTATAATTACAATTGGTATGAAGAAAACAAGACCCTTCCTGACAATCAAAAACATTAGCAGAAAGCAAACCAAGTTTGTAAAGCAAGTGTACAGAAGTCTTGAACATAATACAAAACATACCCTTATAGCATCAAAGGAACGGGTTTTGAGTCCAGAAGGGGCTTTTATGGTGTTTCCATGCATGGGGTCACTAACCCAAGTGACAATTTGACCCGCTCTACGGACTGCCCTGATCAGATGGGGAAGCTTAACCCGCATGTTCTCGGCTCCCATCCTTACAATCACTGTTACTCTTCCAGGCTTGTTCTTGGGGTTTAGGATATCTATGAGCTTAACTAGCTCTTTTGGATCCATCTTATCGCTCACCTGCATCACAATATTATCTTTTAGTTATAAAACATAGTCAATCACCATATAATTTAATTGCTTGACAAAAAAGCATGTGCACGAGTGATATACAAACACTTACAAATACAAACAACCCAGCAGTGAAATATTTTTTTGCAAACTGAATACAGGCTATGCATATCTTGTTCACAGAATAATGGAATCATCTCTTGAGGTTTGTGGTAATTTCACTCTGTATTAAGTTTTATGAAAAGACACACTTACTTTCTTTCTATCCATAAATTGATTAACTAAAAAATAAATACACTCTTAATTTGTTTATTCTTCATAAGTAAAACCCTAGTTCACTCATTCTTATACAATTTTTTTTTTGTTTTTTTAATTTATTTATATTAAACACTAATTTAAATTCTAAATTTTTAATAATATAAAATTTTAATTAACCTAAACTAAATATCATTAATATATTATCATATTATTTAAAATATAATTTATTTTAAAATTTTAATGTTAACAATATAATTATTATGTCATAAAAATACTCTTAACAATAAAAATTGGAATATTGCAATATAGTTATTATTATTAATTAACACCATTTGAACATTTATAAAATAAAATTATATTTTTGATATAAATTATGAATTTTATATGAAATGATAAGTAATTTTAAATTAATTTGTTAAAAAACTAATATGTATATACATATGTCATTAAATTTTTTTTAATAAAATATTATTTTATTTGTTTTAAAAAGTATGCCTAACAAACTCCAAAAACTAAATAAGGATACATAAATTATAATTTTATTTATAAAAAATAAATTAGTCAAGAGTATATTTATCTTTTCGTTAGTCAACTTACAGTCAAAGAGAAGGTAAGCGTACAATTTCTACAGAACTTGCCACAAAACAAAACATCTGATAAAACCCTTAATGGAAACAGACAGAGATAATATGACAATAAAAAGAAGGGTAATTATACCTTGATACCGAGGGGATTTGCAACTCCTCTCAAAAACTCAACATGAGCACCATCTAGTTGGCGGGTGCGTTCCCCAACCCAAAGCATGTGTGCAGAGCAGTCATAGTAAAACCCAGAAGTTGAATCCTCTCTGGTTAGAGCTTGTTCATAAGGCAAAAGCAAACACTCATGAGATGTCCAAAACTCTGTTATAGTCATGATTGGGTGGTTGGCTGTCAATCCTGCAGCAGCCATAAATCCTAGTGCCTCATCAACTCGATTAGCCAGTTCACCATACCTATCCAACCAGACCAACCAAAAATATTGGAAAAAAAACAAATCAAACGATTAGGTTCCATGCAATTAACAAAACTTATCCAGTTCAACCTCAGGCCAATGGTGAAATATATTTCCCATTTCTAAGGCACAAATGACTAGATTTTTCTCTTGTGTATTTTTGGACTTTACTTTTGTTTTCACTTTTCTCATAAGCATGAGAGAATGATAAAATATAAATATTGAAGAAAGGATGAAAAATGGAATTTCAAGAGGTTGATTCTGTAATTTAAGAAACCCCTTGCCATAAGCAACATGAACTCTGACAACATGGTTATTGAAAGGATAAAGTGGCAGGATGGAGAAGGGAGATGTAAAAGAAATTGAAAGACTTGAGTTCCTTTGTATCGCATTAAAGAGAGGATCAAAAGGGAGAAAAAAGGGAAGAAGGTGCTCAATGCATTCCTCTCAAGCTCACCAAAATTTTTAATCCAGGACGTGTGGATTGGAGGAAGCTTAACAACTTCAAACAAAAAACACTAGCTTACAAATTTAACCTTCCATATTTCCTTCTCTTCCCACCTTGCCAAATACACAGGAGATTGAGAAACTCACTCCTGTCCCCTTAACTTTTATCTGAATCATAACAAATTTTTCCTTCTACAACTTCATTCACCATACCAAATTATGTAGTTTTGATTGTCACAGAAGAAAGGTGGATAATATCTTTCAATGTCATAAATGTAGAAAAAATTGAACTTTGATCATGACTGTCCGTAAAGATGAATTTCAGAAAACGTTGAACACCAAATGGGTAATAAATTCAAAATCAACAGTCAACCAAAACATCTTAACCAGATGGGCAAAAAGAATCAAATCATCAAAACTCAATATACTAACTAATTTCCAGAGCACATCCACCGGAAGTAGTTGCTTTGTATATCGGTTTTCTTAAGCTGGAAGACATACCTATCCCCTTGCTCGCTGTGATCCGTGAAATCAAGATTCCAATGGGTCACTCTCTGCATTGCCGCATAACCTCCAGTGGCAAATGCCCTCAAAAGATTCAAAGTTGCCACAGATTGGCAATAGGCCCTAATCATCCTATGGGGGTCTGGAATTCTTGATTGTGCATCAAATGCATCACCGTTCACATTGTCACCTCTGTAACTCGGCAGCTTCACTCCATTCTTCTCTTCAAATGGATCTGACCTTGGCTTTGCAAATTGACCAGCCATTCTCCCCACCTAAATAATCAAGAAAAGGAGAATAGCCAACAATCAACCTCATCTATGGCAAATTAACACGACTCCATAACTATGCAACATCTAAATCTCGGTGCCAACTCAATTAAGCGACATCGTATTACAAAATAACTGTAGAGAAAAGGTAATATTTCATTCTCATGATGAATCATAGTATTACTAATTATAATAAACAGACACAAGAAAATCAATCGTACCTTGTTTCTGTAATAATGTCGAAGTATATCAAACTCATAGGATGCAAAATAAATATTGACAGTGATCGTGGGTTTGTTTAATAGTTAACAATCTATATACCTATATAATCACATCACAACAATAAAAAACTCGTCTTTCAAACTCAATTCAGATATGCACTTTAACAATTTCTAAAATCATAAACTAATATGAAAAGAACAGTGATTCAATTATTATTTTTTTCCTTTGACAACCCATTTGTAGCATCTAAAAATAAAAGAAAACAAAAAAAAAACCTTGACAACAGGCATTTGGCCACCAAACATAAGGACGACACTCATCTGAAGGAGAACACGAAAGGTGTCACGAATGTTGTTGGCATTGAATTCCTTGAAACTCTCAGCACAATCACCACCCTGAAGCAAGAACGCATTACCAAGAGCAGCCTGCCCAAGTTTCTCTTCAAGGCTTCTCGCCTCTCCGGCGAACACAATCGGCGGGAAGGACGACAGGGTCTGAAGAACAGAATCAAGGTCGACGTGGTCCGGATATTCAGGGAGTTGAAGAGCTTTCTTGTTCCTCCAGCTGTCCAGACTCCATTTTGGGGCGACGGTTGACTTTGCAGGGTCAGTAGAATGGACGGCCGAGAAGGGTTTGAGGGTAGTGGTGGTTCTGATGGAGGAAGGGAAGAAAGAATGGTGGCGGTGGTATAAGAAAGGTTTGGAGGAGAGAAGAGAAGTGGCGGCGAGAGACATTTTTGGAGACGAAAAGGAAGGCAGAGAGAAAATATCCCAAGAATCTAACTGAAGAAAAAAGATTACGATTCAGACCAATTCATCAATAGAAATATAATAAAATATAAAACAAAAATAAAACAGGACTTGGCCACGGTTCTGCTGTACTGGCGAATAGAAACAAAGGAGAATAAAGGTTGGTTTGTCACTGTTGTAATGATGCTTCCTCCTTTTCTCATTTTATTTTATTTTTCTTTTTTGAAAATTTGCTGTAAGATTCAGTATCCTGCTGCATAAATTTATTCTACAAATTTATG
The DNA here is from genome assembly GCA_032401905.1 of Swietenia macrophylla. NCBI lineage: Eukaryota > Viridiplantae > Streptophyta > Magnoliopsida > Sapindales > Meliaceae > Swietenia > Swietenia macrophylla. The sequence goes on along the minus strand of CP135563.1, from coordinate 4,401,584 downwards.
CAACAATTGAATTTTAACCCATAATTTGCATACCATGACAAACCATTACACAAATGATGTTTTAATGATTATGATATTTTTGCAATACATATATTATATTTACCATTTTTTTTTTTACTTCGCTAAACAAATTTTGTTGCCAATCTACTTTCCAACTTGCATCTACTGAATGCAAAAATAATGTGCGTTAACTTTTTCGCCATCAGTAAAATCAAAATGTCCTTTTAATCAAATCTTGGGGTGTGTACACATCACATCATTTCCCCTACAAAATTTTCCTTACCAACAAATAACTTTCATGAGAATCAACGAAAACTACGGAAGAAAGAAGACAAATAAAACCAGACTAACAAGCAGCAACACTATGCAAAACGAGCTTCGCCAAGAAATTAAAACATTTCGATGAACTTAGATAACCAGTATCAACGCTCCCCGAAAACATCATAATTACACACTTTTACCCTTGACAATCCTAAATTTCTCATTTCTTTCTTTTTTCTTTTTTTTTTTTTTGTTTTTTTTCATATCAACCATTGTGCGAAAATTCTTTGCAACCTTCTGAAAACCGTTAAACATCCATGGGAACCAAACAGTAGCCAATTGTGTTTTCCTTCATTGTTCCCCACGATCTTGAACCAGCGCTGTGTCAAAGCAAGATTGAGCCTTCAATAGTAGGGGCTGTAACCCATTGGCATTCTATATCTTGGAGCCTTCCTGCAATATAAAAGAAAGTGCCAAGGTTCATTGATGTTCAAAATTCAAAGGCGATACATAGCAAGAAAAGAGTATTATAAGTTAGTCCACTAATAAAGGCAATTGTAAGAAATACACACCCATAACCATAAGGAGAGTAGAAATAAGCAGGTATAACTGCACCCCTAGATCGGCATGGCACTATAGGATTGGGCCGGCGCGGACGATGCTGTTTCATCCCAGTGTGAAGTGTTGGGGAAGTTATAATAGTAGGCCTTTTCATTTTGGCAATTAAATCTTTCATTTCGCTTTATCATCATTTGTTTGAATAAGATTAGGTTGATACATTTGGTACTTGATAAATTTAGTAACAGTTCTCAGCGGGAACCATGTCTATTCATCATTATATTACTCATTTGTGGTACATGCACTTGCGTTATAAGTACCACAAAATTGCTTGTTAGGGTTGTTAATGGTATTTGATGACAATGGCTTAGTAAGTGGTTGACAATGAGTGGTGAACATTTTCATTAGAAAATCGTATCCATGTTGGATGACAAATAAAGCCTTTCTAGGTATGAATATAAAACTCTAGTGAACAAACCTAATTTAACTTCTTACAACTTTGAGGTTGTACACCCAAATATAAATGATCTCAAGTAATAGAAAGGTCAAGAGTTTGAGTGTGGATTTATAAGGAATCAATTATATAAAATATAGTATAAGTCTGATTGTGCAAATATTAGGGGGATGATATTGATTTTTTGATTTTAAAATGAAAGTTTAATATTATTGAAATCTTAATTGGAATTCACTTTAAAAAAAATTATAAATATTATTCTTCATTCTTTCTAATAACATAATTAAGAATTAACTAAAAAACGATTTAATTAGTTGATGAAATATTTAAACACTTAAAATATTTTTTAAAAAAAAAGTATGAAAAATAAAGATTAACTTTTAAATTATTTTGTGCAAACTATAACTTATCTTATTTTTTAGACGTAGAAGATATATGGGTAATGTACCATTTGTTAACAATAAATTAAGTTTTCTAAGAAATTAAAATACTTTTAAAAAATAAAATTTATTTAATTAAAAGATTTATATTGAAGTACAAATTAAAGGATTAAAGAATAACACTACAAGCTGGACAAAGCTTGACCTTTAACTCTAATTACAAATTTTTTGAAATGATGAAGAAAAATATGAAGATATTCCTCCGTTCCTATGCCTAATAAGAGCACCTATTTATAAGAAAATGCAAAGGGATAAATGTCATAGAATGGGTTAACTTTAGGTACATTCTGGATGACTTCTTTCACGTATATTGAATTGTGTCAGCCACGTAATCATTAATTTATTTAGATTCTGTCTACTCAAAACATAAATGTAGTAGCCATTTACCTAAGCTTTCTAGAACATACTCATTCAACGTACTTTCGTATGCATCTGGCGATATATGACCCAAATACAAGAGCATTTCAAGCTGGATCGGAGCTACATTTCATTTCTATTGAAGCCCTTTTTTTTAAACTGCCCAAACGCTTGCACAGTAATATTTTTAGCTTGTAATATTATGAAGGAATGATTGCATGATTTATTGGCTTAAAAATGGCATCAATTAGAACTTTAGATTAAGAGATATAGTTTTTGTACAAAACCCACGTAAAATCAATCATTTTTCGTGAATTAGGCCAACTCTTATATTGAAACTTAAGATTAAATAAAATATTTATTTTAAATTTGTTGAGAATGATTCTAACATGGTCCATGGCCTATTAGAAGTAGACATTGTCTAGTGAGTGTATGTAATTAATGATATTTTTAAATATAAAATAATAGTATAAAATCTCAATAAATATACACTTCTAAAGTATTCCTCACAACTCTTTTAGTTTTAATGAAAGTACAAAATTTGATGGCAAAGACGAAAGAAACTGAGCTTGTTAGCGTGGCAAAACCCGTAATTGTACCAGGTCATTAGTGTTTTAGCTTCCAATAAATCAAAAACTTCTCTTTTAATAAAAACATGAGGAGATAAAGTAACAGGGGAAGGGATTAAGGCATTAAAGAGGGTAGTTTCTTGCACTGCAACAGCTAGGAGAACCAAGATTCAAAGCTGTACATACTCCAACTAAGCCCATGATCCTATTTTGGTTGATGAGAACTATGATGAAGTAGATGATGTGGTTGCCGAAGTGGGGAGGGCACCAAAGAGTTATGTTGTAATAGGTTGTAAATATTAGACCTGGTGCACACAAATTTAACTAATAGAGACCTTGAACTTATTAGAATAAGATATGAGATTCTAACTTTTGGAAACGAAGGATTTGGAAAATTGTTAGAAACCCAATTAGCTTAGGAGTGGCAAAATTACCATCACATTATGCTCGCCAAAACATGGCCATAGTTTACTAATCAAGCCACTTTTAAGGAGAATACTTATTTGACTTAGCTAGCCCATTTTTTTTTTTTGGTTTGTCTGAAATATAAATAAGTTTGAATGCAGTTGAAGTCTAAATGCATATATCTGAATGATGTGATTGTTTTTATTTTTTTTTAATGTCTAACTATAAGCATTAATGTTTGATTTTACAAATCTAAAACATTTAAAAACAAGTATTTTGAATTATATATCCTTTCTAAGTATTAATTTATATTAAAACTATTTATATGTTAAACAATTGACAAATGTGAATAAAATTGTTTTGAATAATAATAATTTATAATTTTTGCTGTTCTAGCTTTATAATTTATTTGAAAATAATAATAGTTTCATTTAGTAATTGTTAGAAAATCTACAATTGCTCAATTGAATAAAATAAAGATATATTAAATAATTATGAAATTAGAATAATCTAAAATTTTAAATAAGTAAGGTTTATTATGAAAATTAAAATATTTAATATAAAGATAATGGATTTGGTTTATATATTAAGAAATAAATGAATTCAATAGGGATATTTTTTAAAGATAGAAATTTCATTAATCTCTTTTTCCATTTAGATACAAGTTAAGAATATTAATTTTTCTATTTAAACATAAATGTTGTGTAACAGGATTAAAATAATTAAAAAAACAACAAAATTCATGTGAATGTTTGATAATAAGTCAAATTTGTACTTTAAAATGGAAAAAAAAATTCTTTGCCTTGTTCTTACTTAGCTTAATTTAAATGTCTAAAGAAATTTCGAGTCATGTTACATTTTCCAAAAAAGTCAAATGGAGTAGAGTCTAGTTTTAAGGATATCAAAATTATTTTCCACCTTAACTTAGACTTGAGTAGAGAATGTATTTATTACATTTGAAATTGGCATTTTTCTAACACTTTAGTTCCCTACATGGCTACTCTATATAAGGAATGGGAGACTAAGAGATTTATTGCTCTTGGTCATCTTACTATGTAGTCGTGACTCTTGAATATTTTCATTAACCTCGTGGAGTAATTCCTTGAGTAACTATATCTAACCAAGTACTTAGTCTAGGTTTGAGGATGAAACTATTCACTGTGTTATGGTCCCAATCTTGATAGAAGTCACAACGTTTCTACTTGCCTTTTTTTTTTTTCTCCAAAGGAATTGTTTGCTAGGTTGTCTTGATTAGACATCCTTTGTATGTTATGGCATAAATGATTTTTTTCTTGGAAGTATTAAAGATAATACACAAAAACTATAAATAATTTATGATACTTGTACTGCTAAAGTCTAAACAATAAAAATGGTAAAGGTGGAAGCGTTAATAGTATCAATGTTAACAAAGGAGAGGATTTATAAAGAACTAGAGTTATGAAAACCCTTGATCGATAATGATTGTTGATCTAAATGTCACGAAAACTCATGTTTTCATGATAACAAAATATACATATGAAAAAGGAAGAATCAAGAACAAACTTAGAATAATAATAGTAAAATTTAATGTTTTCTGTTTTTTTTGTGTGTGTGTGTGTGTGTGTGTGTGTGTGATTGTAGTGATTATATGAGTTCATATATTTTGTACAAAAATCACACTTTGAATACTTGTAAAATACTCCATGAAACATGCTTTTGAAATATAGTATATAAATTTAATACTTCATTTCAAAGTTAGAATGGGGATCAATTTGTAAGATTTTGGAAACTAAAATGCAATATTTTAAAAAACTTTGAAAACATAATACATGTAGTAACTAGCCCTTTAGTTCCTCCAATGAACTAGCTAGTTTGTGTCAACTAACCTATTAGTTTGTTAAAACCAGCCTCTTAGTTGCCTAAAAAATGTTATGCATTTTATTTTTAATGAACCAATTGATTGATTCAAGTAAAATGTCAACCATTTACACAAGAAATTTAATTTTTTATATATCTAACGACTAGTTTTTGAACTGTAACTAAGTCTTACATATATTAAAATTGATTTTGAATATTTTCTCTAGCATTCCAAGCACTTATAAACATACTTTGAGTTTTAAAATCATTGTTAAGTTTACAAATAACTACAAACATATATTATATACTTTGTTCTTTTATTTGTATTTATTTTCTTATTAGAGAAATTCTTTGAGATGCAATCTTTGCTTGTAATTATTTACTTAAATATAAAAAAGTATTGAGGAGAGTTGTTATACTTTTATAAGATTATGAGATAAACTAAAATATCCCTTGATTGTATTTAAGTGTCTTTAAGATTGGAAGATAAATTTAGTCAAATATCACAAAGATGGACCTTGTGGAGTAGATGTAAGCTTTTGAGTTACCAAAATACTATAAATCCTATGTATGCTTCTCTTTCCTTCACTTTATTTTTATATTAATTATTGTTAAATATTTTTGAACTATATTATGTTGTGTAAATATATTTTTTTAAAACCTAATTCACAACCCTTATTGATTTGCATACATAGATTTTAATGGTTAGGCCTGACTGAGTTTGAAACTTACCATGTAGGCAAAGCCCAGTATCATATGCACAAACATGAAACTTGTTAAAGCTCACTAAATGACTGCTAATTGTAAATCTGCTCACTGGGTGGGATGTTATCCCTTGGTAGAGTGCCATTAAGAGATGGAGAAATTTGCAAGTGAGATGTTTCCACTAGTAAAAGTGTATAGATAATTCAACTACTAAGATGTTATTCCTAAACTTTGACTAAAATTAAAACATGCCTAAGGTTATTAGTTGGAAGAATTTTACTACGGTTGAAGGCATTTGGATTTATTGAGCTTATTTTCATTCAGACCTTTGCTATGGTAAACAATAAATGTGAATTCAATTAGATAACTAAAAGGGATGACCAAGGATAGGCTTTTCTTACCTAGGTTAGAAGATGATGATAAAGGTTACATTTACCTTTTCCAAATTAAAATTTGTTAGACCTAGAGCTTGCTCAATATTCTGGAGACATTTACTAAGGTTAAAATCATAAGACCTTTATTAAGTTAAATAAGTATAGACCTTGATAATAGTTGGTGAGATTAAGACCTTAATTAAGGTTAATTATACAAAACCTTTTGAGATTCCTAATATAAAAGACATTCCAAGGTCCAAAACTTTAATAGCTTTTGAGGTTGTTATGAATATGCTACAAAGGCAAGAATGCTAACACATTCAAAAATTTCTCCAATATTTACATATTGATTTTTTGAAGTTGTTATATATATATATATAAGAACTATAGGTTAATGGGCCTAATTAGCATTGACTACTGATATGCTATAAAATGTACTACTTAAATCATTACTTCAAATTTGATTGTTAATTAGTATAATAAGTCATTTTTCGCAGAAGATTGATCCTAATTAATAATTTATCAACATACAAAAACATGAATTTTAGGGGCAAAATTTCATAATTGATTCATTATGCGAAGTAAATAAAAGAATGCAGATAAAAATATATAATTACAGAAAACATATTTTAATAAGTTGAAAATATGATAAGAATAATGGTTAAAGATTTATTTTGCCACCACTGGATAGAAGATTTCATCAATGATCAGAATATCTCTCATTTTCTTTCAAAAATAACAACCACAAAAATGATCACAAGCTTGGTTATTTCAAACTTATTTAGGTGTCAAGTAAAATAAACATTTTGCTTAAGCTATTTTTACTAAACAACCAAGAACAGGTTCTCTAAATTCAATTTAATGGAAGTAGTTAACCAAGAAAGATAAGATTGAATTAGGAATGAAACTCAAAAATTTGGTTTGTAAATCTTGAGTTATATTTCACATGCAATTAAAAGAAAATATCCCATAATTTTTAGATAAAAGTTGCTACTTTGTTAGAAATCTTGACAATTACGAGTCAAAATCCTAAAGTAACAATAAAATAATTCACATATTCACCTAACTACCTATGGAAGTGAATAGTAAAGTAATTTTTAACAATAAAATCAATAGAATTTTAACAAATTTACAGTAAGATGAAAGATTTCTAAAAATTAATAAATAATCTCCATATCTAAGATTTTGAAATTCATCTTTAACCAAAAGAAAAGTTTAGTTGTAAATAATGTAGATGATGTGAAAACACAGATAAAAGAAAATAAAATAGAGAGAGATGAGAAAATAATAACTAAAAAAAGGGGTCAAACATTCTTTTATTTTTTTTCAACAATATCTCTTAACTTGATCTTTTTATTGTGTACTTAAAGATAAGGGTGTTTTCTCCTTATATAGAAGGAATCATGACATGATTTTCCCAATTCTAAACAAAATATGTTTTGCATAAATTCTTTGGTGATTAGAATTTGACCTTTTCTTGATTTTTTAAAATTTAAGATGTATATTATTTTAGTTACTATAACCAGATTATTTTGAATTTGACGGTGCTTAAGATATCAATGAAAATCTCAAGCTATCAATTTTAATACAATTAAAATTATTATTTTTATTTCACAAGAAGTGACCTTAGTTTTCTTTGTCAAAATAAGTCTTCAATGTATTTCATAATAAACTCTTGTTTCTTTTAAGAAAAGTTGCCTTAATCCTTAAGAAACAAGGAAAATTTTGAAATTACATTTTTTATACTCATTTCTTTATCTATTTTTATAAAGACCTATTAAATATCAAAGCCTAACACTTTTAGAAAATCTTCATTTGCACTAATTCATAGCTTTTTATCTTATTTTATTTCTCTGTCTTTAAAAATCTTATAAAATATAAAAGAATAATAAAGAGTCACAAAATTAAAAAACTGACAAAGAATTTTATAAGATTTAATATAAAAATTATGTAAAATTAAACATTTATCAAGTAAAAGCTTTACCAACACAAATTTCAATAAACTTCCTCCTCCATTAACACTGGCAATTCTGAAGCTCATCTTTGTCATCTACGCTTTGATAAAACAAGCAAAGGGAATTGTCTTTACCTTATGCTAATCATCACTTGAACACTTTTACAGATTAAATCCTTTATTCCATATGTTACAAAGTATATTTGGCTAAGCCACTCTATCAAATCATTCCTTTAAAGAAGAAGTAGAAATATAAATATTTTGATATCCATAAAGATTGTGATCATTAAACTTTGAATTATTTTAGCTTTTATAAGCATATTGAGAACTTGATGAATAATGGTTACTTTTAGGAATTTCTTTAGAAAAATTGAGAAAACATATAAGAGACAAAACTACTTGGTAAGTTAACAAGAATGACGAGGAATAAGCACATAATTTATGTAACCATCTATGGACATGAGTAGCATTAGGTAAACCTTACCAAGTGTTTATTAAGGTTAATAAAGGTGACTTACAATCTAATCACTTAGGATGCATGAAAGATGTGATATACACTTACAAGATGCTTTGGTGGATATTATAAAGTTATATAGCTAAGATGTCACAAGGAGCTTAGAATAAGAAATAATGCCTTAGTCTTTCTATATTTATGTGCATCAATAAGTGCCAAACATTTTTTTAGAAACCATTAAAAAGGCTAAAGACCAAATGAACTAAAAAGCATAAAGTTGCTTTCAAGAAGTTGATCAATGATCAATTCCTTAATCATGACTAAGCCATGACTAGGTAATATATTGTTAATTTAGCTCATGGTTTTAGAGATTGTCGTCAACTTAGTACTACATCAAAAAATATTAATGAATGTTAAAAAAACTCAAAATAAGAGTGGCTCACATTTATTTTAATGGTCTTTTTCAAGAAGTTCGAGTCATTCTTCTAACTGTATCTAATTAATGTAATCACTAATCAATAACTTAGATTTTACAAAATCAAAATGGCTCAATAACACTTTTGAAGTTGCACATAAAGCTTAGTGAGTTCAAGATCACCCTTAAAAGGCCATCAAAGGACAAGTAGTGAAAAGAAAATCCTAAAAAAAAAAAGTAATGTAAAATATTGCCATCACCATAAAAGTGGAGGTCATACTAATATTGAATACACATTAAGGGATGAGACATAAACATTAATGTAGAATGGTATTTAAAATAGTTTAAGCATAAAATAAAGATTGGTAGAGAAGGTAAGGATAAAATTGTAGTAGTATATAATGGTGGATTAATAGAAGCCAAAAAATATAAGTGACAATGAATTACATAATTGTTAGTGGATCCATACTAGCTAAAGCATCACATGGAGCAAGAACTACAAATAATTTAAGGTATCTCAACTAAAATGAATGAATACTAGTATCAATATATAAGCACTAAAGAAGTGAAAAACATTTTTACCATTAATTATGTTCATGAAAGAAGATCAAAAGGAATCATGCACTTTCATGACAAAAATATTATTTCTTACTCTAATAAAGTAAGACTTTGTGCCAGACTTCAAAGAAGTAATTGTGGAGCAAGTTTCACTCATGGCAAATAACAAAGTGGATTTAATGGGAAAGCTTGCATTTGTGGTCAACATCAAGCTACCAAATAAAACTATGGTGGAATTTGTTCTTGAACCAAGCATCCTATAATCACTCACTTACTTGAATGGACCTTGTCAAGGAGTACCTTTAAGATAAAGATTGATTGAAGACAAGAATGAAATAAGAAAACTTATGTATAAAGTAGCAACATATATTACCATTTGTAACATTAACAACATTGTATATCTACATAGTTTTTCTTTACCTTATTTGAGGTATTTAGCACTTAATGATACCTAAGTATGCATTGGGTAAAATACTTCAAAGAGTTTGTGGAAATCATTCTAGCATGATGACACTAATATATAAAACAATATAATTATAATACTTGTTCAATTTAGATTTTATATAAACTTATTTTGTGTCAAAATAGTCGAATTTGGTGAACAATAATAAGCATATGAATAGTTTGTGATGAATAGTATTATATAAATAGTACTTAATGGACAATATTATATAAATAGTGTATGTTATCCAAAATTATGGTACTGTGACACTACTAGATAGGTGCTAAAGTGGGTGAATAGTATTATTTTATGAATAGTGATAAATAATAAATAATGATAATTTGGTAACTTCATACTAAATTCACACCTACTTGGTACTCGATCGATCAAATTTTTGAAAAATTCACAAAGTTCATGCCTATGTCCCACTTAAGCAATGAGCAGTAATATAAATAGTACTTGTAAAAAATGGCACATAAATAGTGTATAAATAGTATTATGATGCCAACTTAGCATTAGTTTAATAGTTGAACATGAACAACGAGTAAATAGTGACTTCAAAAAAAATTATTAGAAAAATTTAATCTAGTAGACATGATAACTACTTTTTGTTTTTGAATTTTTTTAAAGCAAAAAAATAGCTTTGAGTGTAATAAAATTTTTCTTTCTTAATTTTTTTGTGAGAGAAACTAATTTATTCTATGTGTATGAGATTTACCTAGTGTTCCCCTTGATAGCCATTTACATGTCTTCATACACAAAACTAAGTAAAAAAAACTTTTAGAGTTTTGATTGTTGTTAATGGTTAGAGATTCTAACCTTGTAAATATGTCATTCTAAGATTTTATTGAGGACAAAAATTTTAGAATTTTGAAGATGGGATTACTTAGAGAGAGTCACTTGGTAAATTAATCGGGATTAAGTTATAAGAGTTTTTATAAAAAATTACTATTTATAAATTTTTCTTTATTAGTGAATTATTTTAGCAGCTCTTATTATAAGTTTAAAGAGTTTTTATCCTGTAAAAAAAATTCTTCACAAGGTTTTTATCCTTGTTACTAGTGAATTATTATCTTTTTAAGTTATTTATTGCTTTGTTATTTGTTTATGGTTGTGGCCTTGTGCTATTGAATTATTTGAGAACTATTGATTTAAATTTAACAAGTTTTAATGTATTTTAATTTGTTGATAATTTAAGTCTTTTATTATTTCAAACATCTTTTATCTTCCTTAAGTGTTCTAAGGTTTATATACAAATTTTTTATACTATTGAATAATGATGTAAGAAGACTCAAAGAATATGGTTAGAGAATATAGCAAGTACTTAAAGTTTTTAAACATATCAAAGCATTACATAACTGAGCTTACAAATCAAGGCATTCCTTCACGAGTCATTGGCCTTTTGTCTAGTAGAAAATGGATTTGATTGGACCTATCCCAATTAGTAGAAGAGGAATATATATATTATTGTTATAATTGACTACTTCATTGATTGGGTGAAAATTGAACCATTGATGGCAATCATGGAAAGCAATATTAGGAATTTACTATAAAAGAAAATCATACATAGGTTTAGCATCCCTGTTATTGTGATCATTGAAAATGGAAAATAATTCAACCATAAGTTAATAATAAGAAGTAAAGACAACAATAAGTAAAAGTCATAAACAAAGTTATTTAGAACAAATTGAATACTGAACTTAATGATAAGAATGGTTATAAGGTAGATGAACTTCTACAAGTATTATGGATATATCACACAACAAAAATATTGCAATTGAGGAGACACCTTTCACATTGACCTTTAGCATTGAAGTTATAATAACATTAGAAGTTGGTATACTAACATTTTGAACACAACATTTTTATAAAGATAAGGATGAAAGTCAACTTTGTTTAAACCTTGATATATTATAGGAAAATAGCTAAAGACAAAAACAAGGTTGAAACTTATCAATAAGGATTTTCTGCTACTATTATCACAATAACTTCTAATTAGGAGATAGTTTGTTGAAAGTGATCACCTTGAATACCCAATAACCCAACGAAGGTTCACATAGAGTAACCTAAAAAGGTCTATATCATGTAGTGGCCTTTGTATGTCCCAATACATATAAGCTTGGTCACATAAATAAAAGCCATTATAGTGCTCTTGGAATGTATAGAAGTTCACAATTCTATCAAAAGAGTAATAAGTTTCTTTTATTTACTTATTTGTTTATTTTTTTAGGCTTTTTTCTTCTTGATAAAAGATGTTTCTTATTTCTTTATAATTTATATTTCAAGACAAAGGTTTTTAAAACATCTTATGCTAAAAAGACATTGAGGGCCTAAAGGACTCATCATGGTGATTCGCTGAGAACAACTGTTATGATCATTATTAAAGCATCACAAAATCTAAAATTTAAAATTATGCTTATACAAACTTCTTATGCATGTAGGCTCAATATGATATTTTTCTAAGCCTTAAAATTGTGCAATAAAACTTCTCTATAGTGATATTCTATATAGAAATAACTTTATTTATGGTCATAAATTGTTTACATTATAATAAATTTTCTAAATAATGTTTTAAAAAATTTGTCTCTATATAGTAATAATTATCTATATATTACAAAAAAATTTATAAAAGAAATTTTTCAAAATTTGTTGGAACAATAATTTATTTTTTAAAGTTATTTCCATATTTTTAAACTTCTGGGTATATATATTGAACTAAATTATTTCTAGTTTCTCAATATGTTTAGAGTTTATTGGCATGAAATTTTTTATATTACTGCATTGTCACCTTCACAAAACTATCATTCTTATTATCAATTTTATTATTTGTCGATAAGTTATTATTGATAATAAATTTATGAATTTTCTAGTCATGGGTTAACATAATACCTAAATTGTTTGTTTTTGTTGAAAAAATATTTTCTATAGTTATCAATTTTTGCTTTTTAGAAATTCAATATTTCTTATTTGAGGTTTATGAATTTTTCTCCTAAAAGTCAATTCATTTTCTTAAAAGATAGTATTTTTGTAAAACCAGCTATTGCATTAATAATGTTGGTTAAATTTTTAGGGTTAATGAATTTTTCTCCTAAAAAATTCAATCTACCCTCCTAATAATTATTATTTTTTCTTTTTTTTATGTACAACCTAATTTTAGGTTAGAGATTTTTTTTAAAGGATTGATTGGGATTATGGTTTAGGGTTGATGGATTTTTCTCCTAAATTCCAATTTTCTTCCCATAAATAACTTATGTGAATCCTAATTTTAGGTTAATTACTTTCTAAAGTTCATTTAATTTTTTAAGGCTTATACTTTTCTCCTAAAATATTCAATTTACTTGTTTTAATGAAAAACCTAATTTTAAGTTATCCAATACTTAAGAAATTTGTTTGCTTCATTTTGAAATATGTCCTAAATATTCAATTGATTTTCAATTTGTATATATTTCTCCTAAATATTCAATTTGTTCGCACAGAAATTTAATTTTCATCTAAATCATATAAATTTCATTGTTTAATATATGAACAAAGTTACAACTATCACATTTTCAAATTTTAGGGTTCATGCATTAGGATTTAATAGAATAATTTAAAGTAAAAAAATAAAGTTATGGATATTTTAGCAGAATTTCACTATACATGGATAACATCAATATAGACCTATAAATATTAAACATCTATAACATCCCAATATTTCTTATAAAATTTTAAATTATTGTCAAAAAAAAAATCCATCACATTAAAATTTAATATATTTATTTAATTACATATAAATAATTTTCTTATAATATTCTAACAAACACAATATATACTGCAAAATATCTTTTCAAAATATATTTAGTAAAAAGGACAAAATTTTCTCTAAGTTTACCTATTTTTGATTGTTCCAAAAAAATTTGAAAAGTAAAGTGTTAGTCAAAGTCCCGTAGATATTAACATATAACTAAGATTTCTCAAATAAATTTAATAATAATTATACTTCCAATTAATCAAGTCAAAATAAATATAAATAATTATAAATAAGTATAAATAATAATAATACAATAATAATATAATTTAGTTATCACTATATATAATGTATAGTTTTGAAACATTATTTTCAAGAACTACTATCCAAAAAATGTATAACTTGCATATTTTAAGAATTTTATACTTAAGGACCATTTTTCATAATTTTAAGTTTTCGAACTTTTACCATGAAATTAAAATTAGGTTCATAGTCACCAATGTTAAATAAAATGTTATATACTATTTAATGATCCAATCACATACAATAATAATAGAATAGTTTATTTATTTTATTTTATAATATTACAAATGTCGAAAGCATAATTATACAATAATAATATTGCTAAATTCTTGAAAAGTTTATATAAAATAAAACAGAATAGTAATCATATTATTGAAATGTAATTTTTTTTTACAAAAATTTAATATAAAACTTTACTTTTTAATTTTTAAAATACTAAAATATTCAATTATACCTAAATTATCTACCTAAATCAAAAGATGTTTGTATTTTTATAACTTTTTCACTCTTCCTTTTTCTTCCTTCTCACTACCAAATATCACTTTTCAAATCAATACATAATTTCTAAAATAACTAATAACTTATACTGTTTATAATAAAATATAAATAAGTCGTCGATCTAAAATTAAACTAAAATTTGGTCTAAAAATTTTAAAATTTTGAATTTTTAAAATAAAAATAAATTACAAAAAAATTTCTATAATATAGATAATTAGAAAAATATTCTAAAAATATTTATACTTAAAGCCCATAATTATTAGAATTTATCCTCTTACTCTAAAATTATAAAAATTTATATTTTGACCTTAATTTTTAAACTATTTACACATAAAATTTTTAATTTATAAAATAAGATAAAATTATTATAATTTTTATATTTTCGCTCTCAATCAAAATTTTACAAAATTTCACTTAATTTTTAACTATTTTCAAGATATCTTCTGATTAAACTATTAAATTCAATCTAAAATTTATTGATATGAAATTTAAGAATTTAAAATAGTAATAATTTTAACTATTAAATTATTAAAACAAAATCTATCTATTTTCTTCAATTTTTAATAATTTCTATATTAAAATAAATAATTTTCTTATCTTCCTCCTCCTTCTCCTTCCTCTTCTCCTTCTCCTCTTATCCTTTTTCTATTTCCTTTTTCCTTTCTTTTCTTCTTCCCTTTCTCTCTTCTCTTCTTTTCTTTTCTTTCTTCTTCTCTCTTACCCTTGGCTTTTAAAATATTCTTCTAAGTTCTACACTCATCCATTCCTATTTATAATAGAAGAATGGACGTGCACTTTTTTTTTTTTTATTTCAATTGGGCCTAGTGTTACAACAAACTTCAAATATTTTTAAATCTTTATTTATTCCAATCAAGACTTTCTTATTCAACAAATCTATGCAAGTCAAAATAGGCATCAACAAATGAAGAATTGCTTACAATATATATTAAAGGATGTAAAAGGTCTACAAAGAGAGAAGAAATGGAAAAAATCTTAGCTAATGGTGGTCAGAAAGTTGCCAGCAGTAGCTCGTCGGCGGCGGCAGAGTACCAAAAAATTTACTTCTTTTATTGTTAGTCGTGCCTTCAACTTGATAGGCCGTCGATGCTTCTGTGAATCCTAGCAGTGCAATCTATATTTGCATTTCATTCATCAACTGCACGAGTAGCTTAAACAAAAGCAATGAGAGATTAAAAAACAAGAAGACTATTTTTGGTTATTTATAGAATGAAATTGATTTGCATTTATTTGAATTGTTTTTGGATAGACATGAAAGAGGATAGAAACCAGATATCTCTTCACTTTTACATTATCAAAAAATATTTAATGAATGTATTCAAATAATTTTAAATAAATAGATTCGGTGTATCCAAATTCTGACTTAAAACTAAATAAAAAATTAGCAAAAACGTAACTGCTGGACTTTGAATTTGATCACCTAAACTTTGACCTAATCCATTGTTCGGAGTGCAGTGTTGAAAATTTGATTTGGTCCAATTATTCGTTTAATTTAATTTTATTCGGAGTTGTTTAATTTGTGTTTCTCATGGGTTTGTATGTCATTGCCTATAGGAATTAGTTTAATTATTTTACCGCTGGTCCAAAAAAAAAGTATTTAGTAACAAATACGGATGGATATGGTTTAATTTTCAATTAACGATTAATCGGTTGTTTGTTTGTACTTGACTG
>CP135563.1:4312359-4356068 GCA_032401905.1 Swietenia macrophylla | reverse complement strand
TTTATTTATTTTTATTTAATATTTTATTAATATTTTTATTTTTAAATTTATCTATATTAAGTACTAATTCTATTCTAAATTTTTAATAAAATTTTAATTAATGTAAATAAAATATTATTAATATGTTATCATATTATTTAAAAAATAATTTATATTAAAGTCTTCAAATTTTACAATACAGTTATTATAGTATAAAAATACGTTAAATAATAAAAATTAAAATATTTTATAATTATTAATTAATATTATTTAAAAATTTATCTAATAAAATTATTTTTTAATTTAAATTATGAATTTTATATGGAGCAATAAGTAAATATAAATTAATTTGCTAAATAATTAATATATATACACATATATATATATATATATATATATATATATATAATTAAGAATAGCATTAGTTAGATATTTAAATTGACAGATATAGTTTGTGCACAAAACTTGCGTAAAATCAATTATTTTTTTATGAGTTAAGCTAATTCTTATTTTAAAATTTAAAATTAAATAAAATATTTATTCTAGTGTAGTTAATGATAATTTTAAGTACAAGATGATAAAATAAAATTTTAATAAATATAAACGTTCTAGTATTCATCACAAGTCTCTTTGTGTGAATGAAAGTACAAAACTTGATGGCACAGGCGAAGGAACTAAACCTGTCAGCATGGCATGGCAATACCCGCAACCGTACCATGCCTTGGGTGTTCTAGCTTCCAACTTCTCTCTTAATAAAATCCCAAGGAGATAAAAGCAGCAGGGAAAAGGATTGAGGCAATAAAGAGAGTGGTTTCTTACACAACAGTAGCTAGGAGACCTAGGATTCAAAGCTATGCATACTCCAACCAAGCCCGTGATACCATTTTGGTTGATGAGAACTATAATGAGGGAGAAGACGGAGTAGGTGATGCGGGCGTCGAAGTCGGAAGAGCACTGACGAGCCATATATTGCAATAAGTTGTGATTATGAGACCAGGTGCATACAAATTTACGAGATTCTAGCATTTTTAAACTAAGGATTTAACTAAAAGGAATAATTTGATGGACTATTCAAGCCTATAAAACAAGTCGACTATTTTGGACTTATGATGTTGGGTTTGACCAAATAATATAATAATTTGCTCAATTACCCAAGGGATTTTTCAAGACAATGAAATTCAACCAATTGTAGTTCTCGTAGTTGTGATGACTGAATTTTGTCTACGGTTTATTATTAGAGGTCAATTTATGCACCGTAATAGCAAGTGATAAAGTGGTGGCAAAACAGTTCAATAGCATTCTTTTTTTCTTCCTTTAATGAGATCTAATAAAATGATTACATTACAGTGAAATTCAATAATTGATGGCACTGCATTGAAATCCCAAAAACAGTTTGCATTGTATTGAAATCAAATAAACTAGTAGAATTATTATGTAATCAAATAATCCTAATATTATTAGAAATCAAAATACACTAATTGGATTTGTTATGAACTACAAATAATCCAACACAACATGAAAGAAAGTAAAATAGAAAAAAAAAAAATCCAGTTACGAAAAGCTATCAAACTAACTTCTTATCTTATTCATGTAAACTGTCTTAACTGCTTCTAAGCAAATATCACCTTGTACTTAGGTTCAATTTTTTTTGTACGCACAATAGTTAGTTAATGTATATATAAGGCCATATTTGATGGGATATAGATTTACTTGATGCTGACTGTTGTGAAAGTTGTGTTATACATTGAGCTTGAGATGCTTGTTAATGAAACAATGGCATGTGCAAATTCAATAGGATATTCAAATAAAGGCAATTGCATTTAACCATTGTTGATGTATTTTTGTTATTTAAAGAGCAAGCAATAAGAATGCTCTTTGGATATATTATTTATCTAACCTTTTGAACATTTTTCAAAGAAGATATTTCAATTAGTTTGACCTCTTATCGTGAAAGTAAGAGATGAAAGAATTGATTTCTCCGTACCAATCTTGAAGGAAAATTTCCTTAATTTCTACAGCGAATTTCTATAAATTTTTCTTTTGTTTTCTACTATTAGTTTCTACAACTTCTTCGTAACTTTCTTTATAAAAAAACTTCAACAAGCACAAAACATGCTAATCCTTAAAATTGCTTCCAACTATTCTGCAATTTATTCATGTACGTTATCTCATGATCACGCTTCGCGTTATGCTCCATTGTGTAATTGGCACACTGACTCTTGTACGCTCACTTTTATTTATCTTCACAAAATAGTCATAAACACTTCTCTATGGTGGCTCTTGTTGTTGACTAGAATAGTGATTTGTCTCCGCTGAATGCTTCTTTTATGTACCTTGTACAGTACCCCATATTATTACATTAGGCCAAAACGTATCCAATTCAATCAACTTTCCCTTCTGCCTTTCACTTATAGAAGTCGTACTACTGTTATTTGCAACTTGTAGCCATTGATGCAGTATTTACAGGAACAAATTTCATGTATCAACACATTTTAATTTAGACAAACACGTAAAGCGTGAGAAAATTCCACTGTTTGCATTTAAAGTTGCAGTAGACAGTAACATTCTCTTTAAAGGGCCTAAGGTCCGTTAAATGATAGTCATCTAGCCTAATAAACCATCTAAATCCTTTGATAAATTCGTTCTTCAATATTAGAAGCTGAGCATGAGCCTCTGCAATTTGATTGGAATAGTTCGCAAATGCTTTAGAATATATTATCTTCATAAGCCCTCCTAAATTTTTCTATGTTAGAATCTCCGCATATAGTAATCAAGTATTTTCTTAGAGAAATAGAAGACGAACGAAGAAATTAAACTAAATTATTCTAAAACTGAAAGTACAATATCTTTACTAAAGCTCTGCCACAAGCAAGATTTGAATTGCTAATAAAATTTATAGAGCTACTAGAATTTTCTTTAATGATGATTGCTAAATCAATGATTCAACTTCTAGAATATAGAGTAAGATCACAAGAAGTTGTAACTGAAAAGAATAGTTCAAGTTGCAGTCAAAATTGATGGATTTGAAGCGGTAAATTCTAGGCTGGTTTGAATGGCTTAAATGTTTGCCAATTTTTTTAAAGAAATTTTGTTATCTAGAAGATGTATTAGACAAGCCTATTTTTATAGCTATAAAGTCAAATCGTAATCTTCATCCATTTTTTACAAGTTAAGAACCGCATTTCTAATAACAATTCCAGGAGACAAAGGCCATGTCTTTTAATAAGTCAAATTAAACATCAATAAGTCATAGAGAAACTAATACAATAAATAGCTCCTGAGCTTGTAATAAAGCCAAAAAAAAAAAAAAAAAAACTCGTTTGCTCTACATACTCTTTCAAATTAAGAGCTTTCTTGTCATCTCTTAATTCCGCCATTATCTTTTTTGGCCTGATCGGACATAGCTCGGGCTCAAACGCATCGTCCGAAAATCTTGCCTGCAGTTTTCGTGTGCCACTGCTGATCTAACTACTGAAGAACCAGTTCTGGCAGGCCAACCTGATTCTATCGACTCCATTTTGCATGACGTACCCGGTCTGATCACTGACAAAACCAGTCTGTCCACGTACCTGATCCGACTATCGACGAACTCGGTCTAACCACTAACTCTGCACGGCTCACCTACCTCCCTCAATATTTCGCGCTGATTCTTACTACAACATCCATTTCGGCATCTCAGGTCCATATTTGTAGGTTTTTTTTTTTTTCTGATGATCTTATTCATCTTATAAATATTGTTTTTAGATGGAAGCAACTTCAATTTATGGCCCTAACAAATGTATATTTTTCACATTCATCGTTAGTTCTGGCATTATGTCCTTGGGAAAAAAGGAGAGCCCATGAAAGAAAAAATCGAGACTATCGAGCTTTTGAGAAGCATGTGGAAGTACAAAAGTGTTCTCAAGGTAAGATTTTTTTATGTTTTACTAGTACATCTTTACCTTCGATTCAAAGCTTTCTGGCTAAATTTCAAAATACGAAAACTAGTTGAAAATTTTGGCCAACTGATATAATTGCTCTAGTTATCTAGCTTTTCAATGTCAATTAGAATATAAGCTCTATACGAAAGGCACCTCGTTAGTCTATTCTTGATTACCATTCATAGGTAAGCATTATTTTGGATCAAATTTCTTGGACAGATCCATCCTTTACGACTACCAAGTTCGTAAAATTGTTTGTTACTGAAAAAACTTATAGTCTATTCATCTTCTGATAGGGATCTAAATGAGTTTCAAAAGACAATAGCCTTTCTCTTACGTTGTTCGCCTCCTCCGACAGTAAAGGATGCTTAATTTTATTGAGTTCCTTTTTGAGTAGACTCGTCAGGTACCTTCCTTTAACTTGGTTATAGCTATAGGTTTTGGACTTCTAGACATTTCTTCTGTTTCTTTTATTTAGTTTATTGCAGCAATCCCTACTTGATTAAATTATATTTAGTACATGTGTAATAAGTATGGTATTTTTTGGCATTAGGGTGTCGATTGCAGAAAGAAGTTATCTAGAGAAAAGAATACTTCTTCGCATAAGATTGTTGTTGTTACTTCCATTGTCTAATTAGCATCAACTTCTTTTCTGGCACCTCTTTAATCCCTTACTTCATCTGATACAGATGCAATTGTTCATAAAGTTTAGTCACGCAAAACGTTTACCCTTTCCATCATTCCAGATACATCTTTCTTTATGGTACATTAACTCTAGGTGTTGTAATCACATAACTCTTGATTCCTCCTTAGTTTTTCATAACAAAAATTCAAGTGATATATCTAATATTTATAGTAATGATGGTTCTCACATGCTCACATGTTTGTTACTGATAATGATCTTAAATGTTCCCTTACAATATTCCTAACTGCAGCCCCAAATTATCTGTTAACCTCTTATATGTTGGTCAACTTATTGAACATAACCTAAAGTTGACCTTTTCTAACAAATGGTGTGATGTAAAGAATTAGAAGACAAGATAGATAATTGGGACCGAGTTTAAAGTTGGACTTTTGTTCGAGCTTTCTTCATTACATGTTCCCATCCCTCAGGTTATTTCTTTTATTTATTGTATCATCAAGTCTTTAGCATCGAAGTTGTTTCTTCTGTTGTTATTTTTTAGAATTAGACGTTTGTTAGAGCTTTCTTCATTACATGTTCCTCTCCTTCAAATCGTTTCTTCTTTTATTGCTGTTTCATTGAGTCTTTGGCATTCTCATTTAGGACATGCTTCAATGTCACGTGTCTTTTCTTTAACTACTAATGGTCATTTGGGTAAAGTTACTTTTTAGCCCTTTAATTGTGTTTCTTGTCAATTGAGAAAACTTGTGCTTCACTTTTAGTAAAAGTGACTATATTTTTTCCCCTTTTGATATTTGCGGACCTAGTTTGATTCCTACTAAGGAAGGAGCATGTTATTTTGTGTCTTGTATAAATGATTACTTATGACACGCTTGGATTTTCTTACATGATCGTTCTAAGTTACTATCACAATTCGTGCTTTTCAACAAATGGTTAATGATAAAAGTATTTTATACTCCTAATATTGACAATGTTTACTTAAAGTTTAGTTAATTTTTTAAGCTTTCATGAATAAATTAGCACATTTCTTGTTTAATTTTTAGTTAATAAACAGCTAATCATTTGGAGATGATTCCAAGTGAATGAAGCACCAAAAAGACAAAAATCTCAACTCAAAAGTGAAGATTGATGAAAGGAAGGACAAAGACCTTGGAGCTCCAGCGCCAGATTTTGTGGCCACAACTTCAAATAAGGAAATGAGGTGTAAGTCGTTAGCTTCACTCCATGGCCCAAAGAAGTTCAAGCTGTGGCCCCGGACAAATATAGGGCTTGGCACTGCGACGCCAAAAATCAAGCCATAGTACCTATCAAGGATATTTTGGAAATTCTTTCTTTTTCTTCATGATTTAAAAGGGAAGCTTTTGAGGGACAAGAGGACAAGGATTTTTGGGACAAAAGAACAAGAAAGAAAACGAGGAGAACAAAAGAAGAGAAGGATCTTGTGCTTTTATTTAGTGATTCAGTCTAAGCTTTATTCTTTCGTTCTTAAATTCATCATATTTGATATTCTTTTTCTACAACATGGACTAATTTCTTTATTTTGGGGTTACAATATAGCCGAACTATGAACAATTGATATTTATTTATTTGAATTATCATGGACTTGTGCAAATTGGTTGACTATTTATCTAGTTCTTAATGCTTCTATTTCAATTGGCCATTGAATGGATGAGTTGATTTCATTTTCATAACCTAAAAAGATTTTTTTATTATGTTTTAAACTAAATGATGAATGCTATTGAATCTATGTAAGATAACAATACACTTACATGGTTGATGTAATTAAGTGAAATATGTGAATTTATGAATTTTTAATTATTCTAATTTATATAGAAATAAGTGAGTTAATGGCTTAAAAATACATTCGTTGTCACCTTAAAAATGGCCAGTGAATTTATGTGAGATTTCTAATTATTAATTTTTAGTATAATTTCTATTAATAAGAATAATAAACTCAATTAGGATTAATTTAGGTAAGTTCAAATGTTTTAGAGTTTTATCACTCTAATTTATTTGTTTAAATTTTGATTACTATTTTGTTTTAGTTATTTATTAGGCAGTT
This sequence comes from Swietenia macrophylla, assembly GCA_032401905.1. Lineage (NCBI taxonomy): Eukaryota > Viridiplantae > Streptophyta > Magnoliopsida > Sapindales > Meliaceae > Swietenia > Swietenia macrophylla. The sequence goes on along the minus strand of CP135563.1, from coordinate 4,349,464 downwards.
AATGAATAAATTGGTATTTCATTCATTTAAATAACATTGGTACTTAGAGTTTAAGTACACAGTCTTTGTAGGAATGACACTCTATTCATCATTTTATTACTTATTAACGATAATGTATGCTTACATTTGCATATTTTCACAACAATTAAAACTCAATTCAATCATACAATTAATGTTTTATATAATGATAATGCAATTGAGTTTACATTCATTGACTTTAAAGTCATACAACCTCATATTTTGGTAATAACAAAATAAGCAAATGAAAAAGGAAGAATCAAGAGCCTAAATTTGAAGAATCAAGCCACTAGCTTATGTTATTAATTGTTACATCTTTGGATATATACTTTTGTATATGTGATCATGATAATTGTGTAAACTCATTTTTTTTTATACAAAAACATACTTTTAGAACTTGTAAAAGTTACCAAAACATAAAATTTTAAAATATGAAAACTAGACCAAATAGATTTTAAAACTTAAAATAGGGATAAAATGCAAAGTCTATAAATTTTAAAATAGAGTGGATGCAAAACTTAATCAACTAATTTTGATATTGTGAAACTGAGTGGTTTGGGAGTGAAATCACTTTTAAAGTTTACAGAGTTATTGAAAATTCTTTTGGTTGTAAATTCAGCTTTGGAGTTTTCAAGCTTGTATTTTAGCTGGGTGTAATGAGGTTAAGTGATTAAGAATGAATCATTTGTACAGTTCATAGGAGTACCAATAATTTCCTTGGTTATAAATTACGTCTTAAGGTTTCAAGACTTGTTCATAGTTACATCTTTAATCTGAGCTTGAAGGAGTAGTTATAGGCAAAAGTTGTGTCGAATTACTATAATATGGGTGTTTGATATCTTTCTCTCACTCTCATTTATATTTTTGTTATTGGACATTGTTTGATTATCTTGTATTGTCCACATTGATAATTGTGGTTGTTGGAAATTTAAATTTCTCATATTAGTTTTTAGAAACCTAATTCATCCCTTCCCCCTCCGTTTGGGTTGTATATCAGTATTTAAATATTTGCTATCTATCTCTTTTTTTAACTTTGTCAAAGGCTATGACACTCAATATCATCATTCCTGTCCTTACACATATCAATTAAATGGTCATGCTCAACGTAATTATAAACACATCCTTAACACTAAATTGAGTGATTTTATTCTAATCCAAAGATCCAGATCCTTATGGATATATTTCTCTAAAGCTTTTCCTAAGTCCTTTTTGGGTAAGATGCTTTTACTATAGTCTACACCATCAATCGAGTGTCATTTCTTAGAATATCAAATGAAATATTGTATGAAGTTCTTTATGAGAAGGTATCCAATTATGTTTATTTTGTCCTCCTTCCCCCTATGAGCATACTAAACTTAAACCACGCTATATAGTTTTATATAGATTCTTTAAGCTTAATTCTTAAAGTTCAGTTATGTAACCAAGTGCCTATGATTTTACCCTATTTTTTTAACAGTTTGATGTGAATATTATTATGCTACTACTATAAGTAGCTGATGCAATTATCATAAATGATGATATTTCAAGGATTCATGCACCTTATTAGTTTATTGGTGAACATTTTGAGATGAAAAATTTGAGAACTCTTAGTTATTTTCTTGGTCTTGAGGTGACTACTAGCTCTAATGGGTAATATTTTTCTTGAGCTAAATATGTTTCCACTGTCATGAAATGGTAAGATTGTTGGTAATTCTTTATGAACTAATGTTAAACTTTCTTCCTACTAAAGGTGAGCTCTCGACATATGTCACTTTGTATCGATAGTTAGTAAGTAGTCTTATTTACTTAATTATCACATGTTTGGACATCTCCTATAGATTCAACTTAGCTATTCATTTTATGCATATCCGACATTTCACATATTATGTAACTACATTATGTATCCTTAAGTACACTAACCACTTTTTCATGGATTACACTTTTTTACTCATAATTCTTTAGAGCTTCAATATTATTCTGATATTAATTGGCAAAAGATCTTACAAACCGTCATTTTACCACACGATCTTATTTCTTGCTTGGTTCGTCTCTTATCACTTGAAAAAGCAAGGAGACAATTGACTCCTAGTTTATTATTAAAGCTGAATATCATGCCATGGTAGGTGCTGCCTCTGAGTTATTATGGCTTCATTCGCCCATTTAAGATATAGGTGTTTCTCTATATGATTGTTCATCTCTTCATTGTGAGAATACTAGTGCCATACAAATTTCCCACATTCATTTTTTTTAAGTAAACAAAGCACATAGAGATTAATTATTAATTCATGTAATCTCATATAAGGCAAAAGATTATTTAGTTTGTTATAGTTGCTTTCATTAATCAACTTGTGGATATCGTCACGGAAGCATATCCACTTTGACGTCATCATAATTTGGTTTCCAAACTTAAGATGCCATCTTCATTCCCATCTTGTACTTGAGAGAGAGTGTTAAAGTTAAAATAGGAAATAATTTATTTTGTCTACTCTTATGATACTAGGATTTCTTATTAAAGTGGTATTAGTTTTTCTTACTAAAGTAGTACTAGTTTGTTCTGGTTTCTCTTTCACTTCTATACGAGAACATGCATTGTGTATTTATTTTTATTCTAGAAATACAAGATTTCTCTCACGAGTCTTAACTTTTCTTTCTTCTTATCACTTTTCTTCAAGTCTAATACTTTAGATTTGTTTCATATTTTATATAGAGAGAAATATAAAAGAAGGAAATATATACAATAACATAGATTAAAAAAAAAACTAAAAAGAAATGAAATTATAGTTTTTCAATTAACCAAACCATTTAGTTTGGATCAACAAATTGGCCAACCGAAAAAAAAAGGCAAAACCCAAAGTTTTTATCTATGAACTGTTTAAATTTTTGTACATTGACAATAAATTTTTTTATTGACAATAAAATTTTTGATTTACAAAACCAAATTTCAGTTAAACTAAAAATTATATATAAAAAAATTTGATGAAATAGAAAGAAAAGACAAAAACTCGATCCTTTTTCTATGAATGATGGCTATATAATATCACATATGAGAATTCATAATGTTCAAACTCAAGTGTGAATATTCAAATGGAAGATATATAAGGTGAAAAAAATGATTAAATAAGCTTACAAATGATAATTTAAGGCACAAAATAAAAAAGAGGAACATAACACTTTAAAATGATCATATTCCACATCAACCTAACATAATTTTAATTCTTTGATTTGTGCAAGGAGTAGTGCACTTCAATACTTCTTATAGGCTTTTTGGAAAGGATATGGTTTTAATAGTGAAGAAAATTTAGTTGAATGAATTTGTGAGTGAAAGTGTGATAAACGAAGAAGGGAAAAAAAGGAAAGACCTTTTGTTCACTTTTCACAAGCAGTATTTAAGGCGCCTTGCACCTGAAAGGTCATTTTTATGTAAAACTTTATAAGAGGCATATATGTGCAATTTATAGAATTTTAGGGGATATTTAAATAAAAACTTTAAAATAAAGTGTCTTGAAGAAATATTTGCAGAGTAAAGGGGTGTGGATAGAATTTCACATGGCTTACATTTTACTGTTTATGAGATTACAAATGGATAGGATTTAGTGGAGATTTTGTCTGTTCGTTTCGGTTACCTCTTATATTCTTCCAAAGACACATGACACATAAGCAACTCCATAATGACTTGTCTTATCTCTTCTTAGACAGTGTGATGATTCGTTCGTGGGGGCAACATTAATCCGGCAAGGTTTCCTCTTCTTGTTCTTCTAGTTGTTCATATGAACTGTGTAACCTCAAATTGTTTTGCTGCTTTTAGAGAACACTGAAACATGTTGATACCAATGGCGACATCGTTCTCAAATTTTGACCGGGGCTCAGGTCTGAAGATTCTCGACGACTGCTTCATGAAGCAGAGTCACAAGTCAAGGCAAGTTTGATCTCTTTGCTGTAACTGTGAAAATTGTGTACAATTTATTGATTTTCATTAGACATATAATTGTTTGGTTTTGAAGATACAATTTTTTTTTCATATTTTTTTATTGCAATGTGGGGAGGATAGAAAGGTGTTTGGTTTATATTGTTGTGTATATCCCCAAATAACACAATTGAGAATGTATTTAATTAATATTGAAATGAGAATGTTATTGTTCCTTTAATTTACTTGGGTAGCATAAAAATATATACGAAGAAAAGTACAAGGAGTTACTGTGGAAACAGTCAGGAAAATGAGTTTCTGTCTGTCAACTATATTTTCAAAATCAATTGTGTTTGGAATGACAATTAAAATACGAAATTTATGCATTTGAGAGAAAACAGTATTCTTTTGACTTCTTTCTTAAGGACTTAAATTGTTCTAGCTACTTTCTATAAAACTGGATGCATGTTTGTGGCAGTATTTTGTGTCATATTTCTGTATTGGATGAATTTCTGTTACAAGACTGTACCATGCCTCTTTTTAGAGAAACCAATCGCTAAAACAAATTTTATTTGATAAAGTCATGGTAATTGTAATGGTTTTGATATCATATAAATCATAGAATTTTAGTTAATATTCATAGTGTTGCTAACCAAGATGTGTCTGTGCCCTTGTGTGCATGTGGCATACAATTGCCAAAGAAGACGCGCGCGCGCGTGTGTAGTAGTAGAGCTTCATTTTAGGACTCAAGACCGCTCAACCACTTATATTACTTCCATAATAATAATGAATAAATTCTTAGCCTTTTTCTAATATTCTAGTAACCATCAGTGTAGAATTTTACTTTGGTCATTAGAGTACTGCAATCATAAAAACTGAAGGTGGGACACAAAAAATGTTTTCTAAAAGTGAAACTGCTACCTAAACAAAAGGATACCCCCTAAAGATAGTCTCTTAGTTTCTTAAACCTTGAAATGGAGGAAATCAAATTACCCCTCAACTTTGGATTTTGAAGATGCTTACACAGGGTGTTGGGTGTGTGCATAGAGACAGAGAGAGATGTCTATGGTCAATGTTTTGTTCATTCACTTGCAGTGTTTACTGTTCAGGTATCCTGGAGCTCTTTTTTCTTCGACACAATCCTCATATTTCTGTCTTAATACTCAAAAAATTTTCTGCAAGACTCGTAGAAGACTACCAGAATTCAATGAACTGAACTGTTATCCACAGTTTCATTCTAAAGGTAAAGCGGAATACCCTGGCAGTATACATGATCAGGAAAATGAGGATGAAGTCTCCAGAGCTACCTTGATATGGAGGGCAATAAAATTGCCTATCTACTCCGTCGCTCTGGTTCCTCTCACCGTGAGTTTTTTAAACACTTCAAGTGCTCCCCAATTTACTTTTAGGAAGTTTTTGCATTTATGTTTCTCAGGAGTATTATTGATGACAATTAAAAGAGTAAGAATATTTTCATGTAAATTTCTGCTGTACTTTGCTCAATATCAGAGAGGAATTTCTCTAAAATTAAATCAATAAAATTCCAATTTAATAGATGCCTGTGTATTCTGCCTATTTCTATTTATTAACAAGGGCAGTAGTGAAGTAACATGTGTTCAAATATATTTGTGCCATATTGTACCAAAATTTCTTATTCTAAGTAGGTGAAGATTTTAGCTAGTAAGAAGGAGAGAAATGTCATCTACAAGCAGTATGAATTTTCCTCGGTTAGGCAAAATACTAGGTCAAAAATATTTTTGTGTAATTCTTTTGCAATTGACAAAACATCCTATGCCTAGGCAGGTATTTGACAGAAATTTCTACCAGATGGATGATCTTAAGATTCATGGGAAAGGGATAGAAGCTAAGATTATTATGGAATAAAATATATGAAGCCAGATTTATCAGAGAAGCAGTTCTTTTTGTAAAAGTAAGTTTGAGTCTGTAAAAAAAAAATCATGGTTAGAGAAATAATTAGATTATGGAGTAATGTTTAAACTTTTGCTCATACAAAAGAAGATTATTTTATGTAATCAGTACATGCATTGCTTCAGGCATGGGTATCAACTATATGATTTTTGAGATTATTAAGAATGGCTCTCTGAAACAGGCTGAGAATTTGTAACTTGTGATGAATCTCTGCTTTATAATGGGCAATTTAATTTGGAAGATCTGTTTGTGAAATTCATTGGTTCAATATGCAGATTATTTTATTTTATTTTACCTGCTGCAAATAAGATTTGTAGACTACTAGCAGAGATGGTCAATTTGTAATGATTGAGACAAGTGATTATGGAAATTTATATCTAAGCTTTTTTATCTCATCTCCTTTTTCCTTTTAATGCTTCTGAAGCATTTCTACAAGAGATAGCCAAGTTGATCTATGCTACTTTTCTTTGACTGTTTGCAGTTGACATTGCACTCTCTGTTTTGGCTAGAAAAGAACTAGAAGATATTTAGTTTCCTGATTTAATGTGTCTGTTTCTTACTGCATCCCAGAACAATACACATCTCCTATGTCTAACTCTTTTAAATTTTGTTGAACAGGTTGGTAGTGCAGCTGCTTATTTGCAGACAGGCATATTTTTAGTGAGGCGTTATTTTGTTCTCTTGGTTTCTTCTGTCCTTATTATCAGTTGGCTCAATTTAAGGTCATTTCTGTAACTTCATATGTAAATTTGTGAAAGCTTGAATCTGAGCAATTTTAAATTTTTATCTGGGGGTGTCTATAACGACTGTAGTCTCCATTCTCAGTCATTAGGGATCACCTGTATTTTGGCCTACTATGGCTCGTGGCAGTCAGTATAAGAATCACTCATGGTTCTGTGGATTGATTTGCCCAAGATTTTGCATTGCGCTTCATAGATTCTTCCATGAACTATTCATTCTTTGAGAGACTGCTTACCTTAGTGGACTCAGAAGGAAAATATTTTGGATTTCTTGTTCAGGGAACTTGGTAATAAAACTTAATGAGATATGTGGTTGCATTTAGGATAATTTTATGCCCATCAAATGCTCTCACAAACTTTCCACATTGGTTTTGCTTATTGTTTTCATTTATTGTCAACTCATTCTCATATTTTTCCCAATCTCTTTATTTTGTTACATTTTTATCCTTCTTTTAAAGAATCCAACATTCTATCTAGCACTTTGAGAGCATAAATGGTAATTGGATAGCAGCCCCTAGATCTTGAGGACTGCTGCTTTCTGATTGTTGGGTTAATCAACATTTTTCTTAATGTAAATATTACAAATTTGGTAAATTCTTTTTGCTGTCTTTAGGACAGAATTATCAACTCCTTTTATTTAAGCCATTAAAATTTTTAATGTTTACCATGGGCAGCAATGATGTTTATGATTTTGATACTGGAGCTGACAAAAACAAAAAAGAATCAGTTGTCAACTTGGTTGGCAGGTAAATTATTTTATTCTCTACACACACAAACGCGCGCGCATGTATGTACACATACATACATACATACATATATATATATATCATTCATACAAATCCAAGATCTATTTTTTCTTCAATTTGTTTTCCTCATATTTGGATTGAAAAGATCACATTTTGGTGAATTTTGCTCCTTGTTTCACTGGGAAGCCGTACAGGGACCCTTGTTGCTGCCTACTTGTTTCTTGACTGTGGCTTCACTGGGCTGATATGGGCATCAGTGGAGGCTAGAAACATGCGCGCAATATTGTTACTGACTTCTGCAGTTTTTTGTGGTTACATATATCAGGTACACAAAATCATTTGGTATTAGGTAGCATTGATATTTGTCAATGTATACTTGTGTTATCTATTTACAGTAGAATGCATAAACAACGAAGTTAATTTTGGAGATTTGGGTTTCACATCCCCTGTGATTATCTGACTTAGAACAAATTGATGGCTTCAATTGGTTACTTTATATTAACTTTCTAGATGTATTGTTGAAAGTACTTCATAATTGGCCATATAAGTGCAGATATCCAAGTGGAGGACCAGAGTCTTACAACATTTCAATATTGTATTTCTTGCAGTGCCCTCCATTTAGGTTAAGTTATCAAGGGCTGGGGGAGCCCTTGTGCTTTGCAGCATTTGGCCCATTTGCTACTACCGCCTTTTACTTATTGCTGGGGAGCGCAAGGTTACCTATTTTATTTGATAACAATGTCATTTTCTTTGCTTACACTTTACTTACTATAAACTGATTTTGGTGATATTGACAGTGAAAATCTCCATATTTCCATAACTGGCACGGTCCTTGCTGCATCACTTCTTGTTGGCTTGACAACCACCTTAATTCTCTTTTGTAGTCACTTTCATCAGGTGGTTCTATTCCTTTTGTTTTGTTTTCCCTCTGCATCGTTCAGTTTAGACACTCCTTTGTCTGCTAATGTCAAATAAGATGACGAATTTTATATAGCTCAGGTGGAAGAGGATAGGAATGTCGGAAAGATGTCCCCTTTGGTATGATCACTGTCTTAATTTCTAAACTTTAATCAAAAGAATATATTTGATTGTCTTTTTTTTTTTTCCACATGCAGGTAAGGCTGGGCACCGAAAGAGGCTCTGGAGTAGTGAAGGGGGCTGTCCTGGCACTTTATTCTCTTTTATTAGCTCTTGGTTTAAGCAGAGATCTTCCTTTGACTTGCATTGTAAGTCAATATTCTAATTGGTGAAATTTATGCTTTCCATATGACAAATGGTTCCTTTGGATTTTATTTTTCTTTTGAATCATTCTCATTATACATGCCCAACATCTGAAAAATATTATATGTTTTCCAGTGTCTGTGTGCCATGACTTTGCCCATGGGGAAATTGGTAGTTAGCTATGTGGAAGAGAACCACATGGTAAGCAGTAAACTTGTGCATTATGGCTCAATTTTAAGTTCTCAAGCTGGCTGTCATCCTCATCCTTGTGGACGCATATCTCATTCCTTGACCTCTTTATTCCACATAAGATTTCCATTGTTTTTGTCTTTGCTTATACAAAGTTATCCTTACAGGACAAAGGGAAGATTTTCATGGCAAAGTATTACTGTGTGAGGTTGCATGCGTTATTTGGAGCTGCATTGGTTGCTGGGCTTGTTGGGGCTAGAATACTCGTCAGCAAAAATGTTCCACAGCTTGTCTTCCAATGAGTTGTGTCCCCCGCAAGTTGCCTTGAGCATTTTTGAGACTAAGCAAACCAAGGCAAGACAGCATTTGGTTGAAAGGGCCAGTGCTGTACATGACAGGTATCAAGACACCGAAACATGTCTAATCTTCAAACTAGAAATCGTGGTACAATGTGTTGTGTGAAGACAAAGAAGCTCTAACTCTTAGGAGTTCAAAGTAGAAAACAGTCACAAATTCAAAGGAAGAGCTGAATCTAGCTCTTTTTCAAAAGAATACCCTTTTCAGTTATAGGCTTAATCCGTGGTGATGATAATAATAATAAGTAGTACTTTGTTTTTTTAAATGTTTCTCAAAATTCTGGGCTAGAAATACTGTAGGAACTTTTTATCAAAAACAGCATTTCAAATTCTATTCTTTGGATTTATTCTTATGGGGTTCTCATTCTATTAGACAGGGTAACGATGATGGATATCGTTCAATGTTTTTATAATTAGAAGAGTAAAGAATGTAAGAAGATTCTTAGTAGTGTTTCAAATAATCTTAATTAAGAGTCATTTAAATGGTAGTAAATAGTCTTCAAAGTTGAAGATCAAAATTTATAAGTTTAGTTTTTGTCAATAAATTGGTTCTTTGCTTTATTTATTGGGTTTTTATCACCAACCTTCCATTTTATGGAAAATTCAATTATCATAAATTTTTTTTTTTTAAAAAAAAAACACTTACTTGCCTTCTATATTAATTACATTTATATATTGATGGGAATGTTTTAATCATTCAACACTATTTTAAAGATTAACAGACTGTTAACAGGATGAAATTATTGTGGAAGGAAGGAAGGATGGAAGGAAGCAAGGTAAGTGTCTTTTCTTAAAACTTTTTGCTAAATGAATATTTTACAAACTTCAAAGAAAATATGTAAATAAAATTTACCTCACTTTATTATGTAATTTTTTTAGTTTAATATTTAATTTTAATAAAATTATAGTGTAATTATGCAATTGGACTTAGCTTAAAACATTATGAGCTTGATTGATGAGCAACATTTATCAAATAATTGTTACCTAATTTTTAAAGATATACAATGTTAAAGTGATGTTTCCATCTTAACTTTCAATGATAATCTTTATTATATTTTTTTATTATTAAGTTAAATATTAATATATCAAAAAAAAAAATTGTGTTTAATTGTATAGCATATTTTTAAAATAAAAAAAAAATCCAGAATAGAACAGTCGTTTACAAGCAAAATCAGATCATACATCACTATTTAGAGATGGATAAATAGATATGTATTTATCACAAGAATTTGTCCACGCAACATACATGTATATAACATCCAAAAATCTTTCAATTATAAAATTAAAATTATTTTATAAAAATTTAAAATAAAGAATAAGATTTTGAAATTTTAATTTTGTTTCAAACTTTTATAAGAATGATTTTAGGTTTTATATAACTGAAAAAATTCTGGGTGTATCGGTATATAACTAATCCCTTGTCAAAGAGATGGTTCTTTTGCAAAATGAGGCAATATTGTCTCTGTTTGTTCTGACAAAACTTTGCATAATTAATTTTCTTTTTCAAATGAAATATTACTGTTTGACAAAGCCTTAAATTATTTATCTTTACTGCAATTTCGCATGGATTTTTACTGCATATGCATTTTGCAGGGTTTTCTGTATTTGTTGTTTGCCGACATGGACAATAATGATGTTCTCTGCAAATCATCATAGGATTATGAGAAATCAACAATTAGTTCTTTCTTATTGTGTTATTTGAACCCCCTTGATTATTCATCATCATCATCATCTTCAGCGGAAAATTGTGACGATATTTCTTTCAAATATTTATTGTACTATAATTTGTGGTCTTTGAGGTCCCCATAATTTGAACTTTAGGCAGCTTTTTGGCTGAAGAAATTGGGATATTGGAGGGTTCATTGATTTCCATTTGACTCTAAACTTTCTTGTTCACACACTAATGTAAAAAATTAAAATTAATTCCTACTTTGATGTAGAACAACCGAGAGTGTCTAAAGTTTTTATTTTGCGAGTGATGGTCCTAATTGTAACTTACTTGCAAATTGTCAACAATCTCAGATATACATAAAAGAATAAAAATAAAAAGGAGAGAAAACTTTTTGAGGGAGAAATTTCATCAATTTTTAAAATTTTTTTTAATTCTACTTTCAAATAAATGTACAGTCCTATTTATAAAGAAAGTTAACATACATGTCTTCATGAAGCACTGCTAGTTGGCAGTGGAATGCAGCAATCAAAATTACAACAAAAGTAACATTTTAAATTTACAAGTTTACTAAATATTAAACTTATCTTATGCAATTATTTTTATGATTGTGCTCTATTATTGCCTATAAATTGAATCTTTCTATATCAAAAAGTAAAAACACGGTATTGTATATATTTTGTTAATATTATTATTACAACATGAAGATCATTAAAGAAATGAGATGATTAAAACATGAAGTTTTAGAATATGATTGTTGAAGAACATATGTTACTTTAATTTTTTCTTTTTTATATCTATAAAATGTCAATTGTATCTTTCTATTTTTAATATTATTTTATTTTATTTTACTTTGGATCTTATATTTTAATTTAATTACTTTTAAGTTAGAAATTATTATAAAATTCAGACCTAAAGTTATAAAATTCAATTTTTAGTTACAACTTAAAGTTTTGATGTGCAATCTCAAATCAGAACCTAGAGTTACGAATTTTGAAAATTAAAACCTAAAGTTTTAAGAATAATTTCAAAATCAAAACCTAAATTTCTTAAAATAATTTCAAAGTTAAAACCTAAAGATCTAAATATTAATTCTTAAATTAGAACCTGTAGTTCTAATAAGTTTACAAATCATTTGTGAATTTAAAAGTTCTAAGTATATTGATGTATTTCTAGAACTTGAAGTTTTGAATATCAACTATTAAATTAGATTCTAAAGTTCTAAGTCTACATAATATCATGAACATGAAGTTCTAAAATATATTGATATACCCCTTTCATAGTTTTTAGATGTTAAAGTACATTATCAATGATTATAAGCCTAGAAGGCATCATCCAAAAATAAGAAATGAGCAAAAGCATAATTGATTATAACTCACAAATTGTTGATGAATGTCAACAAAGGCATAATTGGTTTCAGTAGAAATAAGTAATTTAAGAAGAATTGACATCTCTTGCCAATAGACCTGCAGTTTAGATACATTAAGATATTAAACTTGTTAGATACAAATGGTTATTTATAAATTGTATTCCAAGTTATTTTACAAATATAGGTTACCAAACCAATTTTCCTCTTCTGTAGGGAAAACACTAACAAACAGCTTCTTTTGGAACATATTCTGTGTGTTTGTTCTAAGTGCTTAATATATTTTTCAATCTTGCTACATTATATTTTATAATATTATTAGTTGTGCTTATGGACTATTACTGGTGAGAGAAAAAACATATGATGAGAAGTGAAGACAAATAGTGCTCTTTGATAGTACAAAGGAATATGAGTAAAAAGAGAAAAGAGAATAAGAATGGTTGAATCAGTGTCCCATTAAGGATTGGACTCATTCATTGCCCAGGAATTGGCATGGGGTTGATGGAATTTCATATATGGGTCAATAGCGTTTACTTTTTCTTAGAAAAAAAAAATGTAATATATATATATATATATTTTGCGCAGCTCATAGCTAGAAAGAGCAGAGTTTTATTGTTAATATTTATTGTTGTTTTTGTTTCAATTATGTTGTGGTTTTGGTTTTAAACATATATGAGCATTCACTTTATTATTGAAATTTGTTTTTAGATATAACTAAATGCAGGATTCCATATCTTTAACACATATGAGAGAATTAATCAGGTCTTCTATTTTCATTCTTGGGAATATTTGGTGTTTTTGTCTAGTTTTCGAATCGCAATTCCAATATTTGTTGCTTGATTACAAACGATGCTGCCCTTTCGTTGGATCCTGTGCTTTTTGTTTCTTATGTAATTTTTTATTGATATTTAATCACCCTTGTTGAATTCTTCATCTTATTTTCGCTGCATGCCATAATAACTTGTAGTAGTACCCATTATCGTCATTCACATAAAGTTTAATTCCTTATCACATGGGATGCTTCTCTATCTCATTTCGATGTCTAATCTTAAAAGTTAGCTTTATATGTAAAATATATCTACCAATTTTTTCTGATTTGTTGCTGAAATTCAAATATGCGTCTTTAATTAATGTATTATTTGCAGGATACTGCAAATTCTGAACTGCCTCCAACTCATCCTATCCGGCTAGGACTCGCTCTTAACTTCTCAGTGTTCTACTACAAGATTTTGAATTCCTCTGATAAAGCTTGTAGCCTAGCAAAACAGGTGCATGGATTTGAATTTAGAAGTCTAGTTTCTTCCATGCATTTTTGTCGGCTGCAAGATATTTTGAAGATACAATTCTATAAGCAATACGTAGATAAGAATTAGAATAAGAGTTGATTCTTTTACAGTTATCCTTTTAATTTTGGCTTCTTCGTACTATCCACACCATCTTTGATGTGGCTTTTACACTATAATTAGGCCTTTGATGAAGCCATCTCGGAGCTGGATACACTTGGAGAAGATTCATACAAGGATAGCACTTTAATAATGCAGCTTCTTCGTGATAATCTCACTTTGTGGACATCAGACATGCAGGTATTGATTTTGGTCTTTCAATCTTAGTGCTTTATTTATTTTTTCGTGGTAGTTTATGCTTTTACAGTGGATGGTTTATCAACATTTGTGGTAATGTATACAGGATGATGGAACCGACGAGATCAAAGAAGCAACCAAACTTGAGGATGAAAAGAAGCAGTGAGGTCAAGTGTCTTAATGAGAGTGTTTCAATTCTATGTTTGTTTTTGTTTGGAGAAGTTGCTTGGTCCCACTACCATCCATTATGACATTTTAGGAGTTCATGCCTCAAATTATGAACCTTGGAAATACTTGTGAAATTTCTTAGTGTTTCAATGATTCTAATCTCAGAGTTGAATCATTTTTCTTTCCTTTAATCATAAATTAATTAATTAAAGACAAAAATATTTACATTGAAATATAGATATATTTAAAATAATCATTAAAGCAATTTAATGACTTGAGATAAATATATAATTATATAAACATAATATGTACATGGAGTATGATTTTAATTACAAACATTAAATAGATGATCGATCAAGTTGATATTATTATTCTTTGACCAAGCTTAAATCTATTTTATAGAGTTTTAAATTAACTAATTTTTCATTATTTATACATTATTTTTCTAGAGTGTAAGCATAGGCTTTTTAATGGAATAGTTTGAAGTTAATTTAAAAAATTAGATAATTATAACATGATTAAGCTTGAGTTTTTTTAAGTTGAAGTTAAAAAATCCATGAGCCTGAATTCTTTTTACTAGTTTAAGTTCAACTAATATCCTGCATAAAGTGTATAATATATAAAAGAATGCTATAAGAGAAAGGGTATTATTAAATACCTTTTTTAAGATTTATAATAATTTTATTTGTGACATGTTTTGTGAAAAAAAAAAACATATTTACTTTCTCTTTATATTGATTTGAACATAAATTAATTACTTAAAAGATACATATACTCTTAATTTACTTATTTTTCATAACTAAAATTTTAATTTTCTCATTCTTATTTTTTAAAATTTATTTCAATGCATTTATTATTATTTATTACTACCATTTGAATACGTATATATTATTATTTTTTAATATAGATTAGAACTCTTGTATAAAGTAGTAAATAATTCTAAATTAATTTATCAAAAAATTAAAATGTGTGTATTTGTATACAGAGAGAGTTAAGATTTTTTAATAAAATATTATTGTATTTATTTTAGAGAGTATACCAACAAGTCATAAAACTTAAATAAAGATGAAAAACTAAAATTTTACTTGTAAAAAATTAAATAATTAAAGGTATATTTGTTTTTAAATAGTCAACTCATAGTCAAAGCAATACAAAGAGGATGTAAGTATCTTTTATAAAATTAACCATAGTATAAAATTATCACAAGCCTTGGGAGGAGTATTTGATAAAATTTGTAGTTTGAATATTAAAATTATTTTAAAATTTTAATATTCCAACAACTAGAATAACAAAAGACAGTTTATCTAAGTCCATGCTAAGTACAAACCCAAAAGACAATTAGTTGCAAGATGTCTAACACGAAAGCGAGGCATGAGTGAGATGAGAATGCCTAAGACTAGAAGAAGTGGCCGTAGGTGCGACTGAAGAAGAGAATTTGGATGAGACTTTTAGAGAGTCTAATGCAAACAGTTGTCAAACTCTATGGTCGGTCCTAATTACCTATCCCCGTTTGAGGATCACGTACATATAACCTTATTAGTAAATTTCAATTCAATGATAAGGTTAAAGAGTTGGTCTATAGAAAGAGGTTCACAAACCAACTTACTGGACAAGGTTGATAGGTTTAAAGTCATATGGCTGCAACAATCGCAATCAAAATACCAAGAAGTTTTAGATTTACCTGAATTGATAGACATAAATGTAGTCCCTCTGACTTTAAGATATGCAGCACAAAGTTTGGCAAACTAGTAAGGAGCTTCAATGAATGAAGAAAACTCAAAGGCAGATGAATCAAAGGATGAAACAACAACTGCTTGAGAAGTAGAGTTTTAAGCCCGTGGAGATCTTTTGCGGGCTCGAATTTTCTTGCAATTATCAATTAAATGACTCTTCTTACAAGAATTGTACCGGACATTTGGACAGGAGGGAGACTTCAAATATGTGTATTGTGTAATGATAGGGGAGTTACTTTAAGAGGGAGAGGAGTTTCCTAAAGATGAAATAAACATGATCATGTTGGTACACTAGATCTTCAAGATAGAGTGTCGGTTCACTTCCAAAATAAGTTCAACAATGGATATGTCAAGTGATGGAAGAGGTTGGCGATTCAAAAGAGTTGCATGAATAGGGTTCAAAATCTTAGTGAAGTGTCATCATGAAGTGCATAAAGTTTCGAAAATCAATATACTCGGTAAGCAAGACGTGATCATCAACACACTGGAACTAAGGATTTACAACACTTAACTAATCCTAAAAACTAGTTACTTGGAAGTGGAAAACATAAATAGACTTATGTATTCCTTAAAAGTTGAATAGAACTTGGTCAAGAACACTTAAGCCTCATTTGTGCTTTTTTAACGTGAAAACATCAGTTGAATAGCTGGTGTAGATGTGTTAATGAACCACAAATGCATTTTGCACTGAGTGCTTTTCCAAGTATCAAACCGAGCATGGTAAAAATAAAGCTCCTCATCACTATCTTGAACGAACTTCTGATGTGGACTAGTGACTATATGCCATTGAGAAATTTCCTTAAGGCAAATGGTCATATTTCGTGATACTGGTAGTAGTTGGTGCCACAAAAAATGACATCAATCAGATAAGAGGGATTGCCGCAGAGGTGTGATTGGATATATATATATATATAGTTTTTTTTTAATTTTTTTGTGAAATTCAACAGTCAGAAGTCAAACAATGACACATGGATAGGGTCAGGAACCAGTTTTGGTCAGGGAATCAGACGAGCACACAACCTGGTCAGAGAACCAGGTCGAGGCGCAGCAAAAGGCAAGATACAAAATTGAATTGAGCCAGAGAGCCAAATAAGGCACATAATCAGGTAGGTCACCACTTAAGCAAGTGCAAATGAACGAGGGCTCGTGAATGGCGCATGGAGGCACATGGGAGCAAATAAGTGGGCCTAAACGGCTCGCGTGTATAGTTGTAACTAGTGGTTGGTGCATGCAAGCGCATGTTTGATGAGTTAAAAGTTCGAGTGGCGTGTGACAGCGCATCCGGTGGCTGTCCGGGCTGACTTTTCACCGGTAGATCGAACTGACAATAAAGACGAGCTTTTAGCTCTCAGTTATCAAATATTTGATTGTTTGGATTGACAAAGAGTCTCGAATGACGAGTTGAGCACCTGTGCGAGCGAGAGACTGTGACTCTTATGAGATTCTAGGACACTAACACTGGCATATTAGAATGGTAACAATAGACACGTCGGGCAGAGAAGTTTTTATACTGACTTATCAGTGGATAACTCTGATATCATATAGAAAATACTAGAGAATAATTTGTATTTTCTATATTCGCAATATAAAAGTGAGTACTCTTTTTCCGGTAACAACTCTTTTTTAATTACAACATGACGATTAAATAGGGTAACTAATTAAATACAAAAAAAAAAGAAATTTGGAAAAAAAATGACATAATTAAATAGAAAATATTATCATCATAAATATAATATATTTAACACGATTGGTGAGGTCGAGGTTAACGTAGTAAGAACGTATGTCTGAGACGAAAGAAAAGGTTAATCAGCGTTCTTTCTTGCAAAAACCTTGGTTAGGATTTAAAATCCCGTAAGAAAATCCGGGAAGGGGAATAGTTCTGGGCTATACAAAATTAAATCTTGAACCAAGAAATAACTAGGTTTCTTGGGGAAAGTCCAATCCACGGAATTGAGGCATAGTGAAGTAACGGCGAGTGAGTGAAAATGGAAATAAGTTAACGAAGCAAATGACATGTAGCGTTGTGAAGATCAGAACCATCATAGTCTTCACCAAAAAGTAAAACACTTCACGAGCACCAAGTATTATATGTCGAAGATGTTGAGAAAAGGGGAATAGTTTGTAAGAGCTCTTTTTGAAAAAAAAAAGGGTAAAGTATGGAAAATACAAGAGAAATCATAGTGGTAAAAGCACTAAAGGATTCAATCCATATCCATTTTCTCTCTTTTTCTCAACCATTCCTTCAAAGCAAACACCATTTCTTACGAATAGAAACCTTGTGTAGATTTTTAAATCTTATAAGACCCACAAGAAATTAATTTATTATCTACTCAAAATATATACAGTACAATTATACTATAAAAACAAATTATCAATAAATTTACTGATACAAACTAATAGACTACTATTATATTATTGTTACATGTGTGATATTTTAAGGAAGAAAAAAAATTAATGATATAAAATATGTGATAACGATATAATTTATCATGTTAATTTAGATTAAAAAAAGTATAGATAAAAGTTTATATTTTAAATATTATTAAAATATATAAACACGAATTTAAATGAACAAAAAAATACTCGAAAAAAAATCAACCAAAACCAAATGCAAAGATATAACACACTATAGCGGATTGTATGCACCAAAACAAGAAAAGATAATGATAGTAGTTTAATTATATAGAGTAGTGGAAGGTCATATTAATAAAAAATATTGAGTTTATTTTGAGAAGGCAGTGGCTTTCGTGTGGATTGCACACTCCCTTAATAGTTTTAATATGATTAGAGTGCACATTCCCATTTTTGGTAGGATCATTAGTAATAATATTTGTTATATTTTTCTTTCAAATTTTATGAGGAACTTTCTATTGGCAGCTTTACCTGTGGGCAACGCGTTCTCTCAATAAAATAATGTCAAAGTTTCCTTTCGTGTGGAATGCCCACTCCCTACTTATAGTTAATTTAAGTTGTGTTTTCTGGGTGACTGATCCTTCTATTCCCATTTTCAAGTGCCTTCCTATTCAGCAATCCATGTTCAAAAGTTTCTCCCTTTAGATATGAAGCCATTAAACAAATTAATTTAAGTTGGTTTTCCCTTATATCTTTTCATTCTTTGCACAAATATATATGTACATATGTAAGCATATAAATCCACAGAATAATTATTTACTGGAAAAATATTATAATAAATCAGGAGAACAGAGCACTTTCTCGTAACAGCCACTGTAATATTAGGAAGAATTAATTAATGTCAGGTTTAGCAATGTACAGGCTGTGGATCGAACATGCATATAGAAATACAAGTGTAACTACTATCGAAAATGGAAATTGTAAGTAACTGAATTAGTTGTTGTGGATCTCGTGAAGCACAAATTAAGTCTCAAACCTTCAAAACTCTACACTGTTTGAGAAATATCACTGTCATTCTAAAACTTAAAAAACAGTTTGAATTGCCGACAATAATATATAGGAATTTCAATATTAAATTAAGACACTGTTTGAGAGACTCTTCCTTTTATCTTTAATTTTATCAATTTCTTTTTCGTATTTATTGTATCTGTAATGTACAATACATTTTATTATGAAAGTGAGAGCGAGCTACAATGCAACATCTGTACTACAAATGCTGCACTAATTATCCTTAATTAATTCTACTTCATGTAATTCAGCACTACTTTCGTGGAAGTGAAGGACTCTTTACTCGTCATTATTTTGTTAATTTCTTTATACTCATCCTATTTTTGTCATATTTGCACCTTACAAGAACAGTATTTTACTGTAATATGAGTCTTACAATCAAGGTGTCTTTTATCTTAATTATGCGCTAATGTCCACACACCAACGGCCCTAATGGATGAAAATCCCTATAAATATTAGCCTCTGTAATGGCGTGTGTCCACTACAAGCTATATGGCTATATGCTTCAACCATTGTCAACTTCTCCATTATTAACTCGTTCAGTTTCCTTTTTGATCATGTCTTCCCCTGGAGCAGTACTCGAACATCAATCTTCTCTCAATGATCCTGAGAAAAACATCCAGTGTGCGGCTGACGACAAGACTGAATTTGACTACTCTCAAAGGGCACAGTGGCTTCGCGCTGCTGTATTGGGTGCCAACGATGGTCTGGTTTCTGTTTCCTCTTTGATGATGGGTATTGGCGCTGTTAAAACAGACATCAAAGTGATGCTTCTTGCTGGTTTCGCCGGCTTAGTTGGCGGTGCTTGCAGTATGGCAATTGGAGAATTTGTTTCTGTGTACACTCAGAAAGATATAGAAATAGCTCAAAGGAAGAGGGATCAGAAAAGAATTCGCGAAAATGAAAAGAATGATGTACAAGATCAGCCTGAGAGGGAAGCATTGCCGAATCCGGCGCAGGCTGCAATAGCATCTTCCCTTGCATTTTCCATAGGCGCAGTCATACCGTTGCTAGGTTCTGCGTTTATAACAAACCACAAAGTGAGGTTGACCGTCGTTGTTGCTGTGGCCAGCATGGCGCTGGTGGTTTTCGGAGGAGTAGGAGCAGGGCTTGGTAGGACTCCGGTGGTGAAATCCTCGGCTAGGGTTTTGATCGGCGGGTGGATGGCAATGGCGATCACTTTTGGTATCACAAAGTTGATTGGCTCCGGTGGGCTACAGATGTAATCTGTGTATTTTCAGTGGCTGATTCTGATTATATAAAATGCTATTATCATGTCGTTTTGTTTGGACAATAATTATAACAATGAATAAAACATGTACTCAAACTGAAACGAAAGCAATGAAGATACTTCGCTTTCAGGTTTTGTGCTTGCATGGTGGCCAATCTCTGAGCAAAATAATTACTAATTCTTTTCAAGATTGTACTTTTAATTTGAAAACTACAAGAAAAGTAAGACTTGTAAATGAAATGATCATCTCGTCGCCAAAAATTAAAATAAAACAAAATACGGTTTGAAACCCAATCTGTAACAAAATCAAAATCGACTTGGAAAGATTGTGCAAATGTAGGCCGTTGCAAAATCTATAGGATTCATATTAGCCAACCAAATATGTCACTTGCATGGAGCATAATAAAAATTTTATTTTTGTCTAAAATTTTTTATTAGATTTTCAAAAACATATAATTTATATATTTTTAATTCAGAATTAATATTTCTGACAAGGTTACTTCTAATGCAAATAATTATACAATTTATAAGACAATCATCCTTGGTTTCATTACATTACAAAGTATTATTTTTAAAAGTTTTTATGGTTAAAAATGCATGCTCTTTCATTATAGTGAAATAAGAAGTGTAATTACAAGACAATTTTATTTATGAATCGCATTAGCAATTTTACTATTTTCTTCTTTCAATTAAACCTCTAAGATAATTTAAAAAGATAATACATATTTTAAAATTTATGGTAATGGAATACATCAATAAAAAAAATAAAAACTAATTTTTATCTTATAAAAATATATTTTACAAGTTAAATTAACTTGAGAAGATCCCAAAAATAAAGCATATAATTAGAAGTTTTATCAAATACCTTTTCTAAAATTTATGGTAATTTTACTTTATAATAAATTTTTTAAAAAGACACACTTACATACATCCCTAAATTTCTCATCCTTATTTAAATTTTATAGCTTATTAGGTATATTTTCTAAAACAAATAAAATATATATATATAGATATATATATTTACACAGACACATAATAATTTATTTAATGAATCAACTTAAAACTACTTACTATTCTATAAAAGATTTATAATTTATATTGAAAAATAATTTTATTATGTAAATATTAAAATGGTGTTCATTAATAACAATATTAAAATATTCTAATTTTTATTATTTAGAACCCATCATGGTCTCTTATTTTTTGGTTAGGTTTGGTTTACAACGACTTAAACCTTACATTACTCATGAGCTTGCGCCTGGCGTAATCCATAGTGTGTTAGATCTTGCACTATTCAAGGGCCATGCTTAGGTTATCCCAACCTTTTGTCACCTTTAATGCAAGTTTGTATTCATTTTGTAAGTCTTGAAAAAAATTAATTGGTTGGATGACACAAAAGAAATTAGGAATTAGGTTGCACACTCAAAAGGCATTAAAAAAACGAGAGATAAAGGATAAAGCACCTAAGCGCCCGACAAATAGTGCCTAGGAGCTAAAATATAGTAAATAGGCCGTAAAATCAAGTCCTAACCAAAGAGGGAAGCTTTTAGGTGATAAAATAGTGATTTTAAAATAATAATGCTAAAATAATTATTAAAGACATGCCCTAAAACTAATTATATCATAAAATTCAAAGATATCATTTTTATGTATATATATTTTTGTAATTAGTTATAAAAATATTTATAATTAATATAATGACAATTATTTCATTATACGTTTGTTTTGTTGATATTCTCTAATTTTTACAAAATAAAATTTTATGATATATTATGTATCAAAACTTTATCTGTAAAGAGTTATAAATATAAATACATAATGTATAATTTAAATATATCTAAAAATATTCTTAGTTAAGGTGATGTCATTAAGAATAATGATGTTACATGATTGATATGTTTTGTTACTACCATTAATTAGTATAATTTACTAATAGTTAGATGATGAGTTCTTGTCACAAAAAAATGAACATGGGTAATACATTAATAAATGTATTACTGAACGTGACTAAATGTGATAAATTACATGGGTAATTATTAAAAATTAGTGATTTGTCACACAACCTTACTAGTGTATCGTTAGTTTTTTGACCTAAAATATCATGACTACCATTCGCATTAAGGCAAATCATTCAATTATACAGTATTGAGCTAGTCGTGCATGGTGAAGGAAGCTTGATGGCAAAATATTTTTATTGTATGAGAACATGTGATGATTAATATGGAATCTGTTAACTCAGATACTTGAATTTGATATTTTAGGTAAAGCTGTCATACACAAGAATAAAAATTTTGACCAAAGTATATAGTTTCTGAAAACAAATTCTATGGATGCACAAATTTTGTATATAATTAAGTTTCTGATCTTATAATCGGGTTATGAGTTTAACGATACCATAGTCCACACTCGATTAGGAGTCGATAGTAGAAAAACTATAATAAGTTGGGACTATAATAGGTTTATTTAAAATTATATTTTTTATATTTGGTCATGATATTTTGCTAGAGGTCACTCATGATCATTAAAAATTTAAGTTATAATGAGTTATACCAAAATAATGCGAAAGAGTTCATATATGCTCATATCCAGTTTATAATAAATTTAAGTGATCACACATAATAGTCGATAGATTGATAATGGATAAAATATATCATTAAATTAGTTAATAATTTTTGTATTTATAAAAATTAATATAACTATGATATTTTGATCAGATGTCTACTATGTTATTTTGAATAAAATTTTCAACAAATACACATTAGTACCCACAACATTAAAAAATTTTTCGTTAATTTTTGATATAATTTCCTTTACCTTTATTCTTATTGTTTAATTTGTTTAAAGAAAATATTAAAACTTGGATAATTTTAGTTTCGATCCTCAGAAAGCTTTTTCATATATATTATATAACAATTGTTACTTCTAGTAGTGAAAATCATATCATAACAATAACAACTTTGCGATTAAAATTTTTTTAAGTGCCTAGGCACTAGTTGACATCTCCATACCTTATCAAAGTAAGTTTTTGTCATCTCTTGAAGGATTTTAATAATCAAACTTGATTTGGAAATGAAACAGGGAATCAAGGGAGAAATGAAAGAGAAAATAATGGAAGATCTTCAATAAGCTTGGGTTTGGGGTGAAATCAAGCTATCAATTGGCAAGAAATAAGTTTTTCACTACTCCCTTATCTATTTTTCTATTGAAATATTGAATTTAATCATGATATTGAAATTTAGCTAAATCATAAGTTTTTATCTTTTGAAAAAAGGAGAATTAAATCATTTAAACATTTGTGAAACCTCATTTTTGTCTTACAAAAAATTCTTATTTTTAAAAATGCAAAATCTTCAATTTTTCTTTTTCTAAAATAAAAATTTATAATTTAACTAAATTTATTAATTATAAAAGTATTTCATAATAGTTAAAATAATTCTATACAAATAAATAATTTATAATATCTAAAATAATTTTATACAAATAAACAACTTATAATATCTATTTGTAAATATTTATATTATCTAGTTTTATATATGTTTATTGACTTCAATATTTTATATTTGTATAAAAGCAAGTAATTTATGATATTATTCTATTAAAATTAATACTTAATATATATATTTATTAAATTAAATTAAATATTAAAATATAAGAAATACCTTTCAGTAGTACTTTCTATTAGTTTTTGAAATTTCAAGAAAATTATGTAAAAAATATTACTAATATTTAAAATTATATATAAGATTATTCAAAACTCATCCTAAGAGATCTGCAAAACTCATTTATTTTTCGAAACTTTAGCTCTAATACTAATAAAATTGTCATGCCCTAGACCCTAAATCCAAGTATGTAACAAATGTTACATACCCATGAGAATTACTTTCTATTGTAACTCATACAAATGTGTAAGACCTGTAGTATTGTATACGCATAAAACTACATTATATATATATATATATATATATTTACAATCAAAATATTAAAAAAAATCCCAACAGCATTTATAAAATTTCAAATACCTTCTATAACATTTCTATAAATAATCATGAAGAATACTATATATCTAATAATTCTCTAACAAAATACTCGCTTACAGTTAATTGTCTAGGAAGGAAATCATATCCTCTTTAAAACTATCTAATCACTCAGTAAATAAATAGATATTATTTAATTATAATTTCAAAATATTGGAATAAGAGTATCATATTAAGAATATATAATTCATAAAATTTCAATCAATGATTTATATTCAAATAGTACATTGAAATCATTCTCACAATTTTTTTATGGATGTTTGAAATCAAATCTGAACTCGTCTAAAAATTATCTCCTAAGACTTCTACTAATGACCCTCTAATTAGTATTTTAAAACTTGTTAACGAAAATTTTTATATATGTATATAAAATAAAATTATTAAACTCACTCATTAGCGTTAACCTGAATAGAGAGTGTGATATTAAACACTTTACTATCTAATGCACATTCTTTTATTCCTCCGTAGACGATAAAAAGGAAATAATAACTCCTATACTTTATTGCTAAAATTCACATATCTACCCTTAGAGGTAGGTAATGCTAGCACTCAAGCAGATATAAGGCAATTTTTGAGTTCTTGAAAACTTTCTTTGCATTTATCATTCCACTCAAATTTAACTCTTTTTTATATTAACCGAGATAATAGAGCTTTAATTTAAAAAAAAAAAAACCTTTAACAAATCTCCAATAATATCCTGCTAACCTAAGAAAACTTCAAACTTTTGTGACATTCTTCGAATGCTCCCACTAGATAATAGCCTCTATTTTCTTATAGTTAACATACGCCCCATTACCAGATACTTAAGAATACCCCCTTTTTTCAACCAAAACTCACATTTGGACAATAGCCTCACGTTTGCAACCAGGCACTTATACCAAATTATAAAACTCAAAATTATAAATATATTGTCACATCATATTTATCAATACATGCATCCATAGGTAATGTGTATAATTCTCAATTATAATTTTTTATAAATTTACTTTTACTCTAATATCTCAAATCCATAATTATAATTATAAAAAAATTCATAAATTCAAATTCATAAAATAATCAAATATTTAAATTTATTTTATCAGAAAGCATTGAAAATAAATTTATGTTCATAAAATATTTAATTCATATTATTAAAAAAAATTTTAAAAACACATCTATCTATTCACAGTTTATAGAAGGGTGATCACTCTCAATATAAGTTTCTATACTAAACAAGATTTGCTTTGATGGTTTCAAGTATTAAACAAAATTTTGCATATGCATAGCATTAATATACTAAAAATATAAAAATGTGACCCGGATATAATGTAAGTGATGTATATGTCTCTAGTCGACGCTTATCGAAGTATTAATATTAATTTATAAATTTTTATTCATTATATCAATATATATATATGTGTGTGTGTGTGTGTGTGTGTGTGTGTACGTACGTATGTATGTATAATATAAACTCATTTTTCACTTTAAAAATTTTAAATTTCATCTTTTACAAAATTTTTATCTAATTAATTTTTTCTTCTTATACATGATATATCACTCTTTTAAACAAATATTGACAACCAAATATGTATATATATATATATATATATATATATATTATTTATTTTTAAATTAAAGGTATAGAAATTTATATATTAAACTTAGTATCAAAACAATCACAAATTTTAACTTTTGATCACATATACTTATGAATTTCTAAAATTTCTAATTTATATAATTCAATACTAATCTACACCACACTTTTTCTTGCACTTATAACGCTCTTTTAATTTCATTCTCGTACATTAAAATCATTCAAGATGGCTTAAGAATTATGTGAACTAATTTGACCAAATTCAACCCACACATGCCACATATATTACATATTGTTAAAATTCATTAATTCATACAACATAACATGAGTTCATATTTATTAAACATTATAGCATATTCATATTCACACCTTTAGCATGAATAACATTTTAATATAAATCCATATAAGTATCAATTTCATCGCATATTCAAGCCAAAGAAACATATATACATATATATTAAATTTTAGCTATTTAGGGTTTCCTAAATTAAATGTTGTAACATGCTTTCAATTGGCTTCTAATATATCTTTAAGCATAAATAGTATTTAAGAAACTCACCGCAAGTTTTCTAAGCTCAAAATACCTCACCTTGAATTTTTCTTAAATTTTTTCACCAAGAAAACTAATTGGAACTAAATAATTTTTTAGGTGCCT
This sequence comes from Swietenia macrophylla, assembly GCA_032401905.1. Lineage (NCBI taxonomy): Eukaryota > Viridiplantae > Streptophyta > Magnoliopsida > Sapindales > Meliaceae > Swietenia > Swietenia macrophylla. Next base: position 4,322,953 of record CP135563.1, on the reverse strand, counting down.
ATGGCTTGATTTAGGTTTGGTTATGCCTATAACATTTTTTTGCAAATTTTTTTATGGGTGGTTTATTAATGGTGGGAGATGAGAGAAATGAAGAAGGAAGATGATGGAATTTGGTGGAAGATTGAAGCAACTTGGAGAGAATGAAAATTGAAGCAAAATTTGACCAAGTGGGGGATTTTAAAGACAAAAGCCTTATTTTCACTTTTTATTCACCAATCATATCATTTTGGACTTAAATGAAAATATTTGATTTGTTTTATAATTATCCTATTCATAAAATTACTAATTTACCCATGTTTTAATGAGAAAAAAATTTCTAAAATAACATTGAAGTATACAACATTTTTGTTAATGTCATTTCTAAAAAAAAATAATTTTTCTAAATTGATTTAAAAAGTAAAATTAAGAAATTAAATAAATAACACATAAAATACATATAATATTACGTGCGTTGATCTAATGTTAACTAAAAGAACATATGTTCAATTAAATGCTTTTATACATATAATATATAGTAAATGTACTATAAATAAAAGTATAATGTGCTTACAAAGTTCCAAAAATTTTTATACATGTTCTACATGAAAATTGTCTTTTTTTAAGTTCAATATTTTATTGTTCATCTTGTTTACATTCATGAATATATGAAAGCTTATTGAATTTCAACCCTTAGCAAAAGGTTAGTCTTTTCAAAAGTTTTGAGTGTGTAAGATGCACGGGCTTCAAACAACTTTTTGTATGTTCTCTAATGCATCTCTTTCCTTTTATTCACGTATCATCTAAGATTCATATGTATCTTTTATTTTGCTTTCAATATTTAATAAAATTAAAATATCATTACCACATACATTCTTCTCAATTTGCATTATATAAACATTATTACATCCTTCGAATGTGACTTTAAGGCTAATTTAGGATTGCTGTTGAAATATTTAAAAGTGATTTTTAATAGCTAAAAATTGATTTAGGTGTTTGTTAAATTTTTAAAAAGTTTATAATTTTGATAAAATCATCCTATTTTACAATAGTTTTTAAAAAGTTAGGAAAGAGTTATTTATTAAAATTTGATTGTAAAAATTATTTTTATCCTTAAATATACACGCGCACACAACTAATACTTCTAAGTACTTTTGGACCAAGGGAAAAAAGTGACAATATGAAAATAAATCTTTTATACACTTTCATGGTGGCATTTATATGGTACAAGAATCACTAAGCGCATTCTATAAATTCTTACTTATATTGCCAAATGGATTTAAATTATCTATATTATAAGAGCCTTTAGCAAAATAAGGATATTACTTACCCAAATCCAATTATATTAACTAGATATCTTAGAAAACCCCTTGACTTAACTCATTATTTATGCCGCCTAAAAAAAAGATGTGTGTGTTGGCATAATCAATCACTTTAGCCTAGATTTAAGTGAAAAATACTACAGTTGCTGTTGAAGAATTTTCTTACGTAGTCTCATCACATACAAAAAACTGTTCGATTATTTCATGCTTTTTCTAAGACTAATGCACAATCATATTTACCACATGAATTGAGTGACACCTTAATCTTAATCACATAACATAATTGTTCATAATATTAATTTGGAACATTAGAGGCATAAACATATCATTCAAAAATTTGAGCAGCATATTGAGGGATACATATACTCTATTTGTTGAGCACTTTAATGTGTATTATCTTAACAAAAGTAAAAAAATCTAAATATTTCATATTTGTCATAAATAAGCCTTGTCTAGTTTCTTGAAATATAGATTCAAGGTTATGAAAACCATATAACCCATCTATAATAACTTTGGAAAAAACTTATTTCGGATTAAATGTCTAAAAATTATTGGCATATTAAAATAAACATATTTTTTGATAATCTCAACATTGACAAAATGCCTTACAAATTAGTTATTTATCCACCATGTGCTAATTGCATAACCTTATTCTGTAACCAAATTTAACGCTTATGCATTTTTGAAATCCTATTTCGTAATTCAAAAGACTTAATCTATGTGCAAATTCATTACAATTACAATTCATATATTTTTTAATATTAAATAATCTCAAAAGATAATAGACAAATGCCACAATTAAAAGTCAACTAAATGAATTTAAAATGTTATATATGAATTGTCCCTTTAAATTATATATGAATTAGCTATTTTGTCCTTATTGTATTTTTCTAAACAAAATAATAATTTATTATGATTAAAGTTATAATTTATGACCTTCAAATATTTATTATAATAATGTTTTCTTTTAGTGCATAAAATTTATTTACATACAACATCGAGCGAGCGTGCACACACACATATGTAATTCCTTATTTATAAACTATGTAATTTATATTCTAAACATGATATATTAATACACATAGACATAAATTATAAGTTCTTATAAAATAAAATTTTGTTCATGGTCATTAGTGTATATTTATTCTATAGTGAATTCTACTATTATGAAATAAGATCTAATTAAATAAATATAATTGATCTTAATACACATAAGTTTTAATAAATTTAATGATCTTAAGTTGAGCAAATAATGAAATTGTATTTTTGTATTGTATTTCTTAAGTTATCACAAAATAAGATTTATTATATGATCAAAATCTTAATGACTTAAGATATAATTTCATAGATTGTATGAACATATACTTAAAAAATGGAATCTAGATAAATAATATTTACCCAAGCTATTCATTATATTTGATTATTTAAATATGCGATTGCAGTTTATTTAATAAAATCTTTATTAGATGATAATTTTTATTTCTAAATTTACACTCACATACATAGAGTAAAACCTCTCTATTGTAATACTCTGTATAAGAAAAATCTCCATGCAGTTGTAAAAGATTTTAGTCCTAATTTATATCAATTATGAATAAAAATAAAATATATATTGTAATAAATTATAAATTTTCTAAATCTAATATTAAGGAACTTGTTTTTACGTAGTAATAATTATTTGTATATTATAAAAAATTTATATTATGTTTTATTAAAGAAAGAAAAATATTTTTCTAAAATTGTTTGGGACAATGATTCATATTTTAGAGTTGTTATTATATCTTTGAATTTATGGATACGCAATGTCAACACGGGCAACGTCTTTTTAAAACCAAAATGTTTCAAGCATGTTCATAGCTTAATGGTATTAAACTTTTTGTAGTTTTGTTCTATCGTCTTTAAGATTATCTATATCTTTTTATTATCTAATTGTGGTAATAATTTCTTCAATTATAATATGCATGATTTATTACTCATTTAGATGATTAACAAAGATATTAATATCCATTTGATTAATGTAGTGAAGTTATCGAATTTAATCACTCAATATTGCACTGACTCTTTAATTCTCTTATTTCACTTTATTTGTAACTTGCAACTTAATTTTAACATTAAGAAGAAAAGTCAACATGCAACTTAAAATATAGTCTATGATGATAAGAATAGAAAACTTGAAGAAAAGAAGAAGGTGGTCAACCCAAATGTATTACTTTCACGAGTAGAGGTATTAAAAGTTAGTAAGAAAGCTTACTTATAGGTTATAAAACTACACTTGAAGTTTGGACTGCTTTAGAAAAGTAGTTTAGCTCACAATCTAAGGTAAAAGCAGTACAATTGAGACTAACAATCTCTAAGTATTTATTAAAAATGAAGAACATTATTGATAATTTAGTAATAGCTAGAACATCTATTGTCGATAATGATTTTGTGTTGTCTATATTAGAAGGATTAAGATTAGAATATAAAATTAGTTGCTATTAATATTATAGGTAAAGATGATAATGTAAATATACATGAAATATATTATTTACTATTAACACATGAATATAGACTATAACAATAGTATTTTTCTCTTGTTGGTAGACTTAAAAGGAATTATGAAGCAAATTATACTCAATTAAAAAACTATCACAAGAAAAATGATAATGAAGGTAGCTATAATTTCCATCAAAACTTTCAAACTCAATAAGGCTTTGGTAATTAAGGAAAATGTGGCATTAGTTTTAAAGGCTATAAAGCTAAAGAAGACTTTTAAGGAGGTAGATCTTAGGAAACAATAACAAACTAACCAAATAGATATGTTTTAAAGTAGAACACATTACAATAACTTGCTTCTATAAATTTAATAAGGAATACATTCCAACACCACTTCAGAATTAGTCTTTTTAGTATTACTATTAATAGATATACCAAAAATGATAAAACAATCAAGAAGCTAAAGTTGCTTTTATAGCAAATACAAGAGGTATAATTGATGAGGGATAGTACATTGATGGTGGTATTACATATTATATAATGAATGATATTCAAAACCTTGCTGTTAATGAAGAGTTTAAAGGTCAAGATAAATTGATAACAAGAAATGGAAAAAGTTTAATGATTTTAAATTTTAGAATCATTACTTTATTACTCAAATCATTATCTAATCCTTTGAAGCATCATAGAATTATATTAAAGAATGTGTTATGTGTGCTTAATATAAAAGAAAAAACTTAATAAATGTGTTTAGATTGATTTATAATAATAATCTAACTATGGAATTTTCTAATGATAATTGTTTTATTAGGGATAAGGAAACGGATGCTCTACCATTGAGAAGTGTGCATTCGAAAGACTTATATAAGTTGTCACTTCTTTCAAATGCAACTTAATTAGCTTTAAGAAATAAGCACATGATGTCACAATCTATGTTTTCAATATTTCCTATTAATTTGCCTCTTTTTCCTTCTAATATCAATATCATAGTTAATAATAATGATTCCTCTTCTTTTATTTGACATGTTAATTGTAATAAGTTGAATCCTAAATGCTTAACAAGTTTTATTATATCTAGTCCCAATTCTATGTCAATCTTATAATAATGGTTAAGTCATCCCTATACTAAGACCTTAAAGATGTTGTTGCAAACTTGCAAGCGATTTTAAAATGTCTAATAAAACTCTACTTGTTGAATTATGTGATGCTTGTCAATATGGCAAAAGTTGTAAATTACATTTTTTAGTTTTTTGATTTTAAAGTTTCAAAGCCATTAAAATTATTTATGCAAATTTACGAGAACCTTCTTTTTAAGTTTCTAAAAATGGCTATAAGTATTATGTGAGTATTGTAGATAATTTCTCTCTATACATGTGAATTTTCACTTTAAGGATAAAGTTAAAAACTTTATCAATTTTCATTTAGTTTAAACACTAAGTGAAAAAATATTTTTCTTCTAATGTTAAGTATTTTCAATAAATAGCAAAGATGAGTTTTTAACTTTTGTTCCATATCTAAAATAGAATAGGATCTAATATAGATATGCTTGTCCTTGTCCATATCATCAAATTAGGGTAGTTGAGAAGAAACATAAGTATATTATAGAGCTGGGATTAACTATCATGTCAAAAGCCTTATTTCCTTTTCAATATTAGTGAGATGTTTTTTATATTTCAACCTTTCTTATTAACAAATTACCTAATGCATCTCTAAAATACAAAATCACCTTTAAAACTCATTTTTTAGCACATACTAGATTATACATTTCTTAAAGTCTTTGGTTGTGCTTGTTTTATATTATTAAGGGGTTATAATAGACAAACTTAATTTTCGATTAGTAAAATGTGTCTTCTTAGATTATAGACCTTTACACGAAGGTTACAAATGTCGTCATGCTCAATCAACCAAACTTTATCTAGCAAGACATGTAATATTCGATGAAATTTCTTTTTCCTTTTTTAGTAATTTATATGTTCCATTTTCCTCTTCTTATTCTTCTTTCTTTTACATTGCACTATCCTTAATTCCTATTATTACCATTTTTTTAGTGATCAACAACAATAATTCCTTACAGACCTCTCAAGTATTTTCATCTCATGGTTCCCATGTATCTTTTTCCTATTCTACTGACACTACTTATTAGCATACTTTTAATAATACTTTAATTACTGCACTATATCTTTATGCCTTTTCACAAAATTGAATAGATATTTTATGCAAATTAGATTCAAGAATAGTATTTTCAAGTCAAAAATGTTTCACTTAGAGCTTCAAAATATAGAACCAAGGTTTGTTAAGGAAGCATTGCTTGATCCAAATTAGGTTACAACTATAAAATCTAAGCATGAGGCTTTGTTGAAAAATGAGACATGGTCTTTTGTACGATACACATTTAATCTAAATGTAAGGTGTAAATGAGTTTTCAAAATCAAATATAATACTGATAAAAGGCTATTATAGTCAAACATATTCTTAGCATAACAATGATAAAAGGTTGGATAATTTGACAAATTGATATCAACAATACTTTTTTAAATTGAGGTTTAACAAAAGATGTTTACATGCATCATTTTGAAGGTTTTATCAACTCAGATTTTTTTATTCATGTATGTTACTAAGGCATTGTATAGCCTCAAACAAGCACCACAGGGTTGGTATAACAAGCTTAAATGCTCTTTTTTTCATTGAGGTTTTACCAACTCAAAATCTAATGCTTCCTTGTTCTTTAAACATGTTTTAAGTGTTATTTTGCTTTTTTTAGTCTATTTAGATGATATTTCAGTTACTGGTTCAAATTCTCTTCATATTAAAGCTTTCATAAAGCAATTACACAATACATTTGCTTTGAAGGATTTGGGTAGGTTTAATTATATTCTAAGTATATAAGTTACTATAACTAACAATGGTCTTCATTTATACCAACAAAAATACATTCATAATATACTATCTAAAGCTAACATAAAAGATTGCAAAAGTTATAACACACATATGCTATCCAACTAAAAGTTAATCCAAAAAATGTAATATTTTATCCATTCTTATATCACAAAATTGTAGGAAGTATGCAATATATTACCATCACCAGGCCTAATATTGCCTATGCAATTAATAAACAAAGTCAATTTTTATCTTGTCACATTAATTTGCATTGCTTAGCTTGTAAACAAATGCTTAGATATTTTCAAACAATTAGTGATTATGGACTTCAATTCTTTAAGAAAGGAAAACATTAATTTATAACATTTTTTAATGCTGATTGAGGTCGTGATTTGGATGACAATAGGGTTATAGGTGATTATTGTGACTTATTAGGTGACAACTTGATTTCTTAGTCTTTTAAAAAATAGCAGGTCATTGTTCAATCTAGCACAGAATCTGAGTATTGAACATTGGCTACTGCTCAGTTAAACTTGCATAGTTGCATGCTTTGATGATAGAATTCAGCTTCTACCTATTTTAGCTCCAATTAGTTGGTATGATAACCTTAATGTGACTTGCCTTGCCTAAAATCCTATTTTTCATTCACGGACGAAGCATGTATAAGCTTTTGGATGTTCAATATGTTCTTAATGCTGAGCAAATTGCAGATGTTTTGACCAAGTCTTTATCATTTTCATTGTTTAATTATTTTTAAAATAAGCCAAATGTTCTCCCCCTACCTTTTAGCTTGAGAAGGGATGTTAACATTAAGAAGGTAAGTTAACATATAACTCAAAATATTGTCTGTGACAATAAGAATAGAAGACTTGAAGAAAAGAAGCAAGTAAGAATGCTACTCAAAATTAAAAGATAATGCAATCCAAATAATGCCAATTAGATTAGTTACAAAGGTTTTTAATGAATATCCTCTTGTATAGTAGAAAATCTTATTGTTCAAAATTCCTTACTCCATTCCATTATATTTAAAGGTTCAATATTGCCAAATATCTATTATGTTTCCCTATTATATTTTATTTGCATATTGAGGTAATATATAAATATGACATATATCTCACTATTATTTTTTTTATTTACATTTTAACTTTAAAAAAAGTTTTATAAAAAAATAAAAGTCATTTTGGTGAATAACAAAACTTATACCAAACAATCACTCAACATGCCATACTTAAATAAATTAAATATCATAAATTAATTTTTCTAAGTGCATAACTTGGAACACTTGTGGCTAAACTAGCTTTACTTTCATGCAAACGTAAAAGCTTAAAAATTATACAAAGAAAAGGATGAAGAGAGAACACAAGAGTTGTAAGATTATTTTACTTAAATACTTAATGTTTTGGCCAAATGAAACCTTTACTCTATATTGTTGAATATATATATATATATATAATGAACGATTGAGATTAAAACCCTAGTATCCAATCCAACAATTTAAAATGAAAAGTTTAAATATAATTACTAAAATTAAGAAATTTTACCAAATAAGGAGTATTCCACTTCATATATCTCATAATCTCTTATAATTATATAAATATTTGACATATTTATAATATGTTACAATTAATATAAAATCTTTTGAAAATAGCTCGAGGTGTGACATTCTTTAGCACCCGTGTTAGCCTTAACTTGCTCTCTTTCTTCTAATCTTACCGCTGCTCTTTACCTTTTGATGACTTATTTCTCCTCACCTTGTTTTGTTAAAGATAAGAATCTCATTCTCTTCTACAATTATTGAGCTTATGTACTATGATATTCTCACTTCTCTCATATAGAAATCAACAAGCATCTTAGTTATAATAATAACATCTTCAATATTCTTGACTTTTTACCACTTAATCTTAAGGAAAGGTTCATGGTTATAACCTATTAAGAGTAAATCCTTGTCACTCATGTTTAGAACTTCAAATATGATTCCTCAAAACTTCTCGACATACTCTGTAATAAATTTGTTTTGTTTCAACTTTATATTCTTGTAGGTGTCATATGACAGATTTTTTAGTTAAAATTGGTGCTTAAGCTTTTTTCATAGCACACGTTAAGTGTCTATGCTACATAAACCTTTTTACATTGCTACATACTTTTTACAACTAAGAAAGTGCATAATTGAAAAGGTAGAGAGTTGTTGTGCTTACTTTATCCAATTCATTTCACAAATTGATTGCTTCAAAATATTGTTCATTTTTCAAAAATAATCATCTCACTGCTTAGCATTTCACTTTTCGCTAAATACCTTTGATTTTAGGGCTTTAATCTTTAGCAGTTAAGCAACTCTATGAGTGTTACAAACTCTAATGGCTATTGCTCACTTGTAAAGGAAAATATCAACCTTTGCATCTTTCAAGCCATTATGCAACATGTTCATATACTATTATAAGTTATCTAAAATTCCCAGAATTTTGGATTGGAACACTTCTAACCCCTTGACCTTACTGCTCCTCAATGAAATGGTTGGAGCCATAGATGAACTATTGTAACTCATCCTCTTAAGTAACCAACTAGCTCTTAAGGTTTTTTACTATTCGTATTGATTGTCAAGTTGATCTCTTGCATTAACCAACCATTCCGTCACCTTCTCATAATGGTGTCAAGTTCTTTAACAACATATTAGAACTTACTATGTGCTCTAGTATACTTTTCATGAATGAGATCAAGGTCCTTACCCAACTCTCATTACTTTGTGTTGTATACATCTTCTTTTCTTTATTTGAAAGCACATTTTGATACCTACTATCATAAACCAAATTCTCCATACAACCTTAGATACACAATTTGGAAAAATTATGGCTAAGTCAACCTTACTTTCACACAAGCTTCAAAAATTGAAAAACAAAAAAAAAAATTGATAAAGAGAGAACACAAGCTTTAAGAGTATTTTGCTTGAACGCTTAGACACTTTTGGCCAAATGAAGTCTTTAGTATCCATAATTAAATATCTATATTGAGATTAGAACCCTACTATCTCATTTAATGACTTAACATGAAAGATTTAAATATATTCCTTAAAATTGAGAAATTTTACCATACAAAAATTATTTCCCTATTTATCTCATAATCTCTTATAATTACATAGATTCTTCATATATTTATAATATTTTATAATTAATACAAAATTTTTTATACAAATATCTAGAAAGAAATGACCAAAAAAATCTAAGAATGGTAATTTTTTCCACAAAATTTATTAGTACGCAACCTTCATAAAATAAGTTTCGTATGCTTCATATTAGATTTGGGATAGATTTGGAAAAAAAATTAAAACAAGTAGAGAATTTAGGACAGATATTGATGAAGTAAATATTCGCAAATATTTAATTATTTTTAATAACAATTTTACTTTTTTAATGATTAATTTCAAATTCTATAATAAAAGTTAAAAATTATACATATTTGGATGATAAGGAGTTACCAAAAAGATAAATTATCAATAAGATAAATTGATTATTTTTGTTACTTATAAAATTTTATTTTTTACTAATTTATATATTATTATTCACTATTGTAAAAATTATATTAGGTGGGTGCTAACGACAACTGAATAAAATAAAAATATGAACTTAATAATTATTATTTTAAATCTATGAGTTTATAAATTTTTATTTTAAAATTTTAATATTTTTTACATAAATTTCTAAAATAATTATTTATTTTTTTAATAATTGTGATAAATTTTAATTTATATTAAATGTAATTGATATTTTGTATAAGTGATTTATTTTATTTTAAATAAATATTAAAAACTTATAGCTTTAGCATAGTAATTTACATGTTTAAATTTAATATTTAAAAATAAATAAGTATAATTAAAAATATTAAAAAATTTAAAAAATATTTATATAAATTTAATAAATATTGAATATATATTTAAGATTGTGTTAAACCTA
>CP135563.1:4289522-4312232 GCA_032401905.1 Swietenia macrophylla | reverse complement strand
AGCCATAAACTACTGCTCTACCTTCCATCCAGCCAACCCAACCTATCTTGTATTTTTTCCAGTATTTGGCAGTAAGTCATTTTAGAGACCCTCTTATGTATCAGGGGTTCTCCCGGGCACTTGCCTAGTTCTGCAGTGAGAGGAATTTGACATCTAGCACTGAGCCATATTAAACTTACTGGAAGTGAACTCACTTTCATTTAGGAGCTACCCAGCCTGAATTTTACAACAAGAGAAAGGGAAAGCAAAATTCCTTTGTAGCTCCAACAAAAGAAAAGGAACACAGAAGACTCAAGTAGAGATCACCTTAGCCTTGCCAGGGATATGGGCTTGGAATAGGAAATCATAATGCGCAAACCAAGAATAAAATAAAGAGAGAAATGCTGGTCACTACCTTCATTTCTTTGATAGGGTAGTCGGCTCCTGAAAGATAGGTAGAGAGGTACCATAAGGGAAGGGGTGTCTCACGCCTGAGATAGGATAGGATAGGATAGGATCAGACAAGAGAAAGTCAGGAGAACATGGAGAATGAGGACCCATTTGCCCCTTTGTTCTCAATTTAGTTTATTAGAATAGTCACTTGCAACAAGGTCCTAAGGCCTTTAAACCAAGCTAGAAAGAAAGGTAACAGAGAAGCAGAAAGGAAGAAGGGTGCCTTCTTTGCTAGATTCTGGTATGAAATTTGTTGACATATTAAGCGGATCAAACCAGTTCACCATGGTCTCGTTTTGGGTTTGCCACTAGAGCTTGGGTCCATGTTATAGTCCTTGAGTTTGGCACTAGTTTAGAACAAGCTCTTGATGCTCCCTTTCTTCTTCTCGTCTGTCTTCCCCCTTTACGTGAGTCAACTACCTTTTTATATAAGGGCTGTCTATCCCCCTCCAAGTTGAGATTACAAGAAGATGGAACTGCAACCATCTATACTGACAGGGAAAGCACCTTACCTATTTATCTATTCCATATGCCTCAAGCCTTTGTTCTAAACATCCTTCTCAATTGAACAGCTGATCTAGTTGGTAAACAACTAGGATTCAAGAGGTATTGAGTCGTCTCACTATCGGTTTCACGCTTGAAATGGCTACATACAGCTCAATCTGGCTGAAAGCCTTGAATCTTATGTTTGTCCTTCGGGATGCTTTCTTCTTCCACTTTATGCCTTTTGAGCCAACCCTTGGGATTTAAAATTGATAAATGGTGCTACATCAATAGGACTTTATGCCTTGATGCATCTTCAACTTTAAAGTATATACAGAAACAGGGCGTGGAGTTAGATTTTATACAATGTTATCAACTATTACATTTCTTTACATCTTTGCAGGGCTGCTTTAGCTTTATGATGAGAAAAAAATTTTGACAAAACGATAACCAATTTTATGCTAACGGCATCTGACTTTGACATTATTATCAGATCATCTGTTGAGTTGACAATTATTCTGTGTAGGTTTCCTGTCTATCCTGAGCTGGAAACAAGGAACTCAATTGTTCTACCTTCACATTGTCCCTCTCAGGTATCATGTGTGGTCCATGCCAAGTTAGGTCTAATTCACTTTTGTTCTCAAGATGTTTTTGCAAAGTTTGAAGATAAATGAGTAGCAGAAATCTGATGCTTCTAATGTTCATTTATGGTAACTTAATCATCAGCCTTAGTCTTTGGCGAAACTTAAAACTTGAAATTTAAATCTATTAAATTTGACATCTTCAAACAAATGGGACATTAATGAAATCTTTAAGAAAAATTCCCAGAATGAACTTTTTTGCTTAACAAACAGGATATTTGGTTTTGTTTTCTTCTTACTTTTGTTATAAGTTAGGTGAGTTTAAAGTTAATTTGCAAAGCCAAGGGTTTAGGTCTCTTCTATTGTCAGTATCTGTTTGCAGTTTGGTTACTTATCCATTGTCTCCGATGCAGAGTTCCAAACCTTGCGAAGGCACAAATTTTCAGTATGTAGAAAATACTATAGTATGCCACGATTATCAGGAAATCAAAATCCAAGAAAGTACACAAGTGTTGGGTGTTGGGGTCATTCCTCGCTCAATTCTAGTGATTCTGAAGGATGATCTTGTTGACATTGTCAAAGCTGGAGGTATGACTCTTAATGATGCTCATATTCATTTTCTTTTGTATTTACTGACTATGTCTTTTTTATTCTTGTTATTTATTTTAATTTGTACCCTCATCTCAAGACATAGAATCATCTTGGTTTTCATACTCAGCTTGTCAGTTTGTAAACCTAAAAACTTTGAAAATTTTGATGATATACTTGTCTCTTGTGTTCCAATTTTATTTGTTTATGCAGATTAGAATAGCAATTTAACTGGGAATTGTATAAAAATCACATCTTCGAAAGGAATAAAATAAGAACAATTATAGTTTACTGAAACTCCAAGGTCTAATAGAGTGGGTAGAGGTGTATATTCACGTATGAACCAATCTTGGTTATGTACTCCTTGGCTTCAACAGATGTCTGTATAATCAAATTGCTGGGAAACTGAAACAGTCTAGGAAAACACCATATTTTTCACTTTGATTAAAGCAAAAGTATCTCAAATTTGGAAAAGAAAATCTTAGGCTGCCACTCTGAGTGCAATATTTGAATTGTCCCAATAGTTGACCTGTAGGGAAGTTTACTGGTACTAATTCAGATCAAGCACTCCCTAATTTGACTATACTCTTGAATTTGACAGAAAGAGGAATACTGATCCTTTTTAAGATTCTGTGAAGCAAAACTTAAAGCTCACGACTAATTAACGTACATGATACTACTGATCTATGATTTTGAACTGGCATTGAAAGGCTTTAAGATCCTAAATAATCAGTAATTCCTTCTGGAATCAGTATATGATTATCAGCATCCTCGTATGCAGGCTATGCATATTTATCATATGATCAGTACCATCTACCACCACCACCATGTCAAAAATTTCAAATCCGTTGCCAGGTCCCACCGCTCTTCCACCATTAATGTCAATTGAATTGTTGCCCCCATCATGCTGTTGTCTCCATCACTTGAATTTATTGCAAATAATCACAACCTAGTCATTATTGCAAAGTGGGATTGGAATACAACTATGTAAAGCTAAAGTCATGAGGGTATTGTAAATTAGTTTCAGTGTAATTAAATCCAAGCAATGAAATATATTTGGTCAAAGATACTAAGAAGCTGTCAATTGTCTGGACCATGAGCTTCGTAGAAAACATGTTTTTGTTTCACATATATAAATACTTTTTTTCCCATATCATGTTTATCTTTCTAATTTAGGCTCTTGAACAGCAAACATAGAATTTCTGCTCTGAATATATGCTCCTTTCCTGTTTGAACTTAGACCTGCTTTTGGATTATTTAGTTGTTTTCCTCGGGGATGTGTGGAGTATAAATTCCTTTTTGCACAGATGATGTCATTGTCACGGGGATCTTGACAGCAAAATGGTCTCCCAATTTAAAAGATGTGCGCTGTGACCTTGATCCTGTATTAATTGCCAACCATGTGAGGTAAATAGGCTAATTTTTGCTATTGGTTTAATCTTTAAATTAATCAATAGTCTTCTTAGGTTGAATTGGGAATAAGTTGTTTTGATGGCAAAGAAATCATAATATTGTTTAAAATAGATTGTGTTACTAATCTGGAGTAGATTCAGTTTTCTTATTTTGGATTAGAATTGGTTTGCTTTTATGTTTTTGATCTCGCGATAAAATTTCTTGTGTAATTTTGGAATAAACTTGATTTAATTGAAGAAAACAAAATCCTGTTCCATCTTGATCTTTCTTTCTCGTCTTGAATCCTTTCTTCACTCTCTATTTTATGTTATTTTCTCCCTCTTTCTCATTTCTGTCTCTTCTATTCTATCTCCTTTTCTCATTCTTTTCCTGGACCACAATGTGTCACATGACCTGACTGAAAAATTATCCTGATTTTTTCCTCACCAACAGTATAACAGATGAAATCATATATGCTTTGGTGCTTGTGTCCATGTTTGTAGTCTTTGTTCTCTTCCTAGCCACCAAAAGAATGCCAGCGCTGTCAACATCTATATCTGCTGCCTTGTGGAAAAAAGTATATTAATGTCTGAGAAGAATATACAAAGGACTGGTAGAAGAAATAAAAAATATCAACAGTTAGACTGTGTTGTTTGAGAAAAAATTGAAGAATGAAGATAAATGATTGCTTGGTTACTTATGGATCAGATTCTTTTCTGCTACACTGCCTACCTTACAAGCCTACATTAGAAGTAAAAAGAAACTGTGTAAATCGATGGGTGATGGTTAAAGTTAATTCTATTTAACTACAGCTTAAAAGTTTATTGATCCATTACTACATGGCATGTGGAGTGGGTCATCAAGTACGCTCATTGCAGATCCATCATCGGCCATCAGTCTTGTGAACAATCATGGAGTGAATTGTCATCAAAGGATCCTTAAAATTTATTTGATTTCTTTCTATGGAAGTCTTAGATACTAGGGAGGCAACTAGGATATTTATTTTATTGATAAACCTAACAGTACAAAATCAAGACAATAAACTATGGACTCTATGGGACATGAATGTGATAAAAATAACCAATCCCCAAGGAGAAATTCAGCTGTGCCAAATGTAGCAACAATGAATTCTGGCATCCCGAAAGGAACATATTCAGGAACATATATAGATATATATATATATATATATATTCTGGTCTTTTGTCTATTTTTAGGAGTGTTGCAAACAGTAGGCTTTTCCTTTTTTTTTTTTTCATATCACCCTTTTGTGTGTACTGACTCTTGTTTTTAATAAAAATTTTATCTTGTTTCCTAGCAAAATTTTAGAAAAAGTCCCCATCACAACTCATTTAAAATAAGCAAAGAAAACCTCAAATTCACTGGAGAGAAAGGCCACAAATTAGTGAGCGAACATAGCTTTGAAGAATCCTTGAAATTAGATATAACTGAATTTCATGTTTTAATTTGGTTGTCATTATGATCTAATTAACCTAGTTTTTTTTCGAGCTAATATTTGAGGTATCATGATGTGTTACGTATGTTAACTAGCACTGTTCTGACAATCAGTCGCCAACCTATATTATCTGCAAGTGATGACAAGGATATTCATTTGGAATGCACACATATTATCTAGGTTTTTTGGTATATTTCATTTACATTTTCTAATTGTATGTGATGCTGACTTACTTGTCCTGGAAGTTACTTGTTATTGCTTACTTCTGAAGCCACTGAACTTTTTTGCCTATCCAATTTTCTTTATATTGATTATTAAGTACTTCCTGCATGCTTTTGCAAGCTAACGCTATCTTATGCTTTTTTCTTAAGTATTGCAAGTCAAGATGAAAATTCTTGTACTTTTTTATTTCTTTAATTTTATTCTTTTTATTTTTAGGAGAACTAATGAGCTTAAATCAGACATTGATATCCCTGACAACATTATTATGCAATTCAAGCAGTTCTGGTCAGAATATAAGGATACACCATTGAATGGTAATAACAGTTATTCATTACGTACCCATTTATGATATCCACATGTAGTTTAGCTATATTTTTGCACCAGCTCGTGTATGCATTGTTGAATTAGATATTTGTTTCTGTTCTTTTGTGAAGCATCACTTACATTTTATTTGATACGAGCATCTATCTCTCCCACAAATCTGGAAAAAAAATGTCATGCAGGGAGAAATGCTATTCTACGAGGCATTTGCCCACAAGTTTTTGGACTCTTCACTGTCAAGCTGGCAGGTACAGTTGTCATGCCATTTCATCTGTCTTATTTTAAACTTGAACTTGTATTCTATTTCTTAAAGTTAGAAAAATAGGAAAAATAGGAACTTTGGTGATGTGATCTAAGTTTGAAATGATGTCTTTCCCCTTTTTTCCCTACATGTTAGCATTTTTCTCATCCCACTTGCCTTTTCTTCCCTGTAGTTGCATTAACACTTATTGGGGGCGTGCAACATGTTGATGCTTCTGGGACAAAGGTTCGAGGAGAGTGTCACTTGCTTCTGGTTGGTGATCCAGGTATTATTATCATCGTTGTTTGTATGTTTTTCTTACCCACTAACTGCCCTCGGTATAACTTAAGTTCATCAGAAAGAATAAAAGAGATAGAGGCTAAGCTGCAATTTCATGATGGGCTTTAAATTTCAATAATTCATTTGGTACCAAAAGTTGACTGTCCTGCAGGAATTAATGGATAAAATGTTTCCATCAAATTTGATAACTGATGCATATCCACAAGATGATTGATGGTGGTGTATCTTGTCTTTCCTGCTATAAGCTAGGTTTAAAAGTCTTAATATATAATAGTGTCATGACATGGTCAATTTTCTGATAGTCTAGCCAGACTTGTTCTTTAGCCATTGTAGTAACAACTCTGGTTCGACAGTACCCAAAAACATTTAGGCCAAATTGACTGTGGGTGCTTTGTCTTGTTGGAATGTGGTGGAACATCAGTTCTTGCCCATATTTTTTTCCGGGAAAAGGTTAAAAAATATATATATTCTCTTTGAAGTCCAAGCTTTGACACGAGCTATTAAATAAATTATGACATATAACTGATGATAGATTGAAAATTTAGGCATTCACCTTGTCAGTTTGTAGATATATTTTGCTCCTAAAATTGTATGAAATGTTTTGTTATTGATTATTGTCATTTTTGGTCCCTCAATGTATGAAGTTATTACTATTACTACCAAAGATCAGTCAGCCGGTGGACTCAGTGCTGATGTTTTAGGATGTAGCTGGGGGGACAATGAAGCCTGGTAACCCACATACAAATTTTTCTCCTTATCTTATTTTCTCTGTTTCTATACTCAAGTGTTTTGCTCCGTGCGTGCGTGTGTGTGTGTGTGTGAATCTCTCTCTTCCATCAAAATGTTATTTTTAATGACTTTTGTTAACACAATATTGAGGAAGTAATTAGCTGTGTAAAGACATTACGCCAACACATTTGCCAACGTAGGGCTGTAAGTTTCAGTTTTTGGATTGGTTACTTGGTGTAAATTTTTACCAAACAGTATGATTTGCATACAGACTAACATAGACAATGACTGCTTTGAGTTTATTGGTGGTGTTTATTGTTTATGGTTCTTTATATCCTGTCAATGCGCAAATTTTGTTTTAATCACTTTCTTTCACTTTAAATTGACTAGTCACGAAGGTTTGAGTGAATAATCCTTCTCTATAATAGACATGCAAATGGGAAAAATCACACTCGATTTTGAGGAGGAATCTCTTTGCATTTTCTGAATTTTAAAATGGCTGGATGATTATTTCTTCGACAATGACTAGTTGAATCTCACAGGTACTGGGAAGTCTCAGTTCTTGAAATTTGCTGCAAAATTAAGCAATCGATCTGTAATCACTACCGGGTTGGGAAGCACTAGTGCTGGGCTGACTGTTACTGCAGTCAAAGATGGAGGTAATTTTCCTAATACTTCTATCTTAGTAAATATTTTGCAATTTTGACAATAGTCGCAACAGTTCTTCAGACTTTGTTTCTGAGCAGCAGTACATATGGGTTTGTTTATTTGGTGGTTGGTTATGTTTATCCAGTGCTATTAGGATTCTGATGCCTTGTTATATGAACAAAGTCAGAAAAGTGGAATTACTACCACAAACTTGCTAAAACACCCTAATGACGTAATATTTCATTCCTCGTAATATTAACTTCTGCATCCAGTTACCAGTTATCTTGCTCAGAATTCAGACACTTATTCCCAAGGTCACATGCTTTTTTATCTTTTTGGACACCAGCCCCTAGTTATTGGGTGTCCATTTCTTAATTGAAACACTCAGAACGGTTTATTTGTGTTGAGCCATTAAACTCTCAACTGAAACTTAAAGATCTATACACAGAATTTCATTTGCCTTGTACTCAGCATTTCAGTAGACACTGTCAACCCAAATTCGTCTTATAGGCTTGTTGTGTGGATCCAATTAAACACAGGTCACTAATTGTAATCCAGTTAAATTAGTGTTTCGGAAATTCTAACACTAGTCCATAATGTCAAACTTACTCTAATACCATGGTGAGTTGCCTCCTAACCTAAATGCTTAAGCTTGAAGGTAACAGCACAAACAATACTATTTAAGCTTTAACAATCAGTGCATGAAATATTAGCTTCTGCATCCAGGCAACAGTTTCTTTTTACAGACACTCATCATTTGCTTTTCTGTTTCAGATACCACCCCATAGTTATTGGGCTTTCATTTCTTAATTTAAACACTTGGGGACCACTAATTATGTTGAGTAGTTAAACTCTGACCTTGTGAACCTTAAAAAGTTTATCTATTTTGCTATGAGGAAGAAATCAATTTTACTAATATCACGAGCACCTTGAAAGGTAATCAGGTGGTTTCTTTCTTCTTAAAAATGTTTAATTGACAGTAGCACATATCATAGTCAATCTAAATGCTTCTACTTTCTTGTTTTTACTGATGCAATGCACTAACTCAAAACTTCCTCACTCTCTAACATGTCTATTACATCGCTCTTGTAAAAATCTTTTCTTTGCCTAGTACCTCTTGAGTTAACGATCTATTTCTTCAAGAAATGTTGCTTAGTATGTTCTTTTAATCCTACTTGTGGAGCATAATATTGACTTTTTCCTCCCTAGGTGCAAGTTTTACTGATGTAATTTATCATCTATTATCTTGTACCTATGATGTCCTTATGCTCTTAAGAATGTATATCTTTTCACCATTTTTATTTATTCCTATTGTGCCTTGTATATTGAAATTGATACTCTTTTTTCATAATTGCTAAAAGTTTTTCTGCTTATCCATTAAGTCTTCTCCAAGTCAACATCTGCTAGCTCCCTTTATTTCCTGCATGACGACTTTATATTCTAGGTTGCTTACAACTTATTCTTTACCCACAATGTCAATTAACCCTTGCTTATTTCCCATACAAGATTGTCTAACAATATAATGCTTCACTTTGCAGAGCCTCCTAGTTGAGCACCCACATTTGTCTTCACCTAAGGATTGGTGAAGTGCTATGCTAGTAGTATGTTCATACTTAGGATTCATTTTTCATGAAATGTGACTATAGGTTTTTGTTCACCTTGAACTTAATGAAAGGTTCCTTGGCTACCAAAGCTTCAGGGTTAGGTTTAGAAGGGTATGACAATTAAACATGTAGGTAAGAGTTTCTTACTTAAACTTCATAACTTATTAATTTACTTATTACACACTGTCTCCTTATTTACTGTATGGCATATTTTTTGTATTATCTCCCTTCTTTTATTGCTTAGCGTTCAAGGCATATCTGGTGTTTTAGAGTTTTGAGGAATATTTCTTAGAATCTTTGTACTTGAAGGACTTATACAATTTTTTATATAATTAGGTGAATGGATGTTAGAAGCTGGGGCCCTTGTTCTGGCTGATGGAGGTCTTTGCTGCATTGATGAATTTGATAGGTGAATTTTTATTCAATCTTAAACCTCTTTACACTCTAATTTTCCCTTGCATAATTTTTTGCCCAATAATTGTACTAACTAATTTTTACTATGTGTATGATATGGTTTGTTTCTTTTTCCTTTTTTGTTGGGATAATATGGCCTCTTTCTGGTATTAACTTTTATTGATTAATATTTGACATGAATTCTTGGGGGCTTCCAAACCTAGAAGTTTGTGTGCTTAGCCAGATATGACATAGTTTTTGCATTTTGAGAGCAACGGTAAGAAACTACAATTTCATCTGCCAATACTTGCAGAAGGAAAAGTTGGAAAATATTAAAGCCTCAAAGTCAAGCTTATACTTCTTTAAAGATGTAACCTGCAGTGGATAATTTGTTACTCCTTTAATCGTTTTTACCTATTGCATAATGATTTCCTCTGGAATCAATTTTTAACAGCTATTATTTGTATTCACTGGAAATAGTTAATTGCTGTGCAAAAAGAAAAGCTGATAATTTTATGGAATTATGAATTGTTTTTTGAAGTTAGTGGAAATGTTTTCTTCTTCTGAATTTTTGAGAACGGTTTTGAGGTTTGGTCTTAGATATCTTTGGCTCATTAAAAATTTGGTGTATGATTTTCTGGTAGGTATAGATGGTCCAGTTTGTTTAATTCATTTGTAAGTTCCCTTGATGATAGCAGTCACAAAACCTTAGTAAATATATGATCCAGGGAAATCCTTGATCTTTACATGGCCATGATGAATTTGGTTATTAAAGCCTTGTAGAGTTCAGGCCCACTATGGTACTTCAATTTGTGTTAATTAGAATACTTTGATGTGACAAAAACTTTATATGGTAATAACTTTTCCAAAAATTTACCTTTCTGTTTTTCCTCTTTCGATATTGGGTATGCATACCTTTGAGTTCAGTGAAGTTTTTAATACTCTTTGATAGGAGGTTAATTATTTTTTTTATTTTCTGTTTCTTTTTCAAATTCAAGGTGTGCTTATTCTACACCCATTAATGATAGCACTACAAGATATTATCACGTTCTTGGTCTTGTATTTCTGGACGGTTATTTTAATCATTACATGGTGATTTGCTAGACTTGCAAAGTTCTAAACTAATATCAACACAACTTTGGTTCTCTTGCTCTTTAGTATTTGAAATTAAACTAATCTCTAAGCTTTTTCATTTTTTTCTTCTTTCTCATTCTTTTTCCAGTATGAGGGAACATGACAGGGCAACCATACATGAGGCAATGGAACAGCAGACTATAAGTGTAGCTAAGGTAAATAAGTTTCTTCAAAAATTGATTATAATAAATGATAGAAGTGACTTGAATATGTGCACAGCATTTTTTTTATTACATACTTTCAGCTTGTATATAGTTCTACACCGGAAAATGCACTCTTTCTTAATGGAAAAATATCACCCATGTCAAACATGAGATATGTTGTTTGACTACTATGTTAATTCATGTGTTTTTGTGCCTCAGTCATTACCAAACCTTATTAGAGAGACAACTAGACCTTGCATGGGAAAGCTTTTTGTTATATTAATTCATGGTTTATTACTTTTTGTCAGTTCATTAAGAAGTCTTTTACATGAATCTAAATTTTCATTCAACCTTTCTTTGCTGCCAAATGAAAGCATGGCTTCTAAATAACTTAATGCCTCTTTGTTTTTCAGGCTGGCCTTGTAACAACTCTTAGTACTAGGACCATCGTCTTTGGCGCAACAAATCCTAAAGGACAATATGATCCTGATCAACGTATCACTATCAATCACAATATACAGCAATCTAAATTAATAGCATTTGATTGTGCTAGTTCACATGTATTAGTAAAGACTGCAGATTATAACTTTCTGCTGCTGATTTATTTCTTATGCATTTGTATTGTGACATTCTTAACCCAGTCTAGCTCTCTCCGTCAATACAACACTCTCCGGTCCCTTATTGAGCAGATTTGATATAGTCCTTGTCCTCTTGGACACAAAGAATCCTGAATGGGATGCAGTTGTATCATCTCACATTCTTGCAGAGGAGGTAATGTGCACCTAAAGTTATGCATGTTGCATTGTGAAGTATTTGTATAAATCCCCGTATTGGTTTTCTTGTGAAATAACATCAGAAAGAACCAGGCGAAGGAAAGCACGATGAACTTCTGGCAAATATCTGGTCTTTTGACATGCTTCGCAGGTAAAAGATTCTGTTAATGCTGGCTGATATGTGATGCACGGTTATAGGTCTTTTAGCCAGCAAATTTATAAATGATAAACAACGTGGAAGTCATATCGCTACTTGCATTATCTGCAGTTCTTTCTATTACTTGTAAATAGTTTAAAAGTAACTAAGTCAAGGATATTAAAACAGACAAGGTATTTTGCGCGGGGTTTTGCAATGTACATATATTAAGGACTAAAGTCTGCATATATGCATTTATTGTGCTGCACGGATTTAGGTTATATATATCATACATGCCATATTAAATACCATGTTTCATTAATAAAAATTTTAGTGGCACCTTCTTATTTGAAGTCTTTTAGCAACCAGTCAATGTTTCTATCCACCAAGAGAAAGTACAACAAATATTAGTTATGTTGGCATTCTTTGTGGTAATTTAATATCAAACTGGAAACCAGTTGAGTCCTCCCTAAACTCATAGAAAGCACTGCTACTTGGGGTTTCCACTTGGTTTATTGTACATTTGGTTGAATTCTTGGGTCCTTTTCTGCAAGTAGATCGTCTTTTCCCATCAAGTGAGTTTTTGTTACTTTGTTTGGCCCAATGACTTTGTACACACCATGACAGCTTCACGGTATCCAAGGATGCATGTGAAGTTCCCTCATCTTCTATAGCAAAATGTGATTATCAATCTGTCACAATTTCTTTTTCTTTTTTTCTGTTTGAAATTTCGGTGATTATAGATGTTCATTTGTGAGCATAGCTGTGTTTCTTCTGTTTTATTTTTTTTTTTTTTTCCTTTTGTAAAAATCAGATGTTTACTATTTGTCTTTGTAATAATTTCTTTTTATGGTCTTACGTCTGAAGGATGAGGTAAATCTTTTCTCAGGTTGCAGTTTTCCTGTGAAATGGTTCATTATTGGGCTTCATACACATTAAATTTTTTTTTTCCCTTTTTATGTTCTGGTATTGTTAGCTTCAGATAAGTATACGGATTATCTGCAACTGGGTACATTAGTAATGATGCTGTTAGATTTGACATCTAATTTATTTATTTGATCAACCTAGTCAACCTTATTTATCACACCTTGGATTTTCATTTTGTTCTATATGATTTTGGCTCAGATATAAAAAAAAAAAAAAATTAAGATCATTTTAAAATTCACGAGGGAAATTACGCTCTTAGAGATGGCACTGAGTTTTTAGCATTTCTAAATGGATTGCAGGTACATTCACTTCGTAAAAGGATACTTCAAACCAGTGCTCACAAAGGAGGCTGAAAAAGTTATCTCAAGCTATTATCAACTCCAAAGAAGATCTGCAACCCAAAATGCAGGTTCCTCAACAAATCCCATTACTAAATCACTATTATTATGGCTGTATGTTCTTCCATAATAACATTTCCAACAAAACAGCTAGGACAACTGTGCGCATGCTAGAAAGTTTGATACGCCTAGCTCAAGGTATTTTATTCTCTGTATTGGTAATTCATCCAACACGATCTCTAATCTTATCCAGCAGGATTCTGACCCTCTTGATGTTGCAGCCCATGCAAGACTTATGTTCAGAAATGAAGTTACTCGATTAGATGCCATTACTGCTATTTTATGCGTTGAATCGTCCATGACTACGTCAGCCATCGTGGATAGTGTTGGGAATGCCCTGCACTCTAATTTCATGGAGAATCCTGATTTGGAATGTATCCTTTTCTTGACCGTCCACTCATGCATTCATGCATATGCACAAAACAAATGCAATTTTATGTTACTTGTTGCCATTTACACAAATTAAAATGCATATTGATTTCTGACTTGCACATACCTGAGAGATTTAGCATGAGTTGTATCTTACGCGTTGGATAAACCATATCAATGGCCACTTAGCCAAAATGTTTTCTTCAGAGAAATGGTTACGTGACCACTCTCATTAAGTCATACGATTTCAATTATATAATATCACACGAATAGATGTCACTAAATTTTACATGATCATAAATTTAGTGTAACACATGATATTTTATGATTGAATGGTTGTATGATGACATGTAAAAATGGTCTTATCTATGACTTCACTTTTAGTAGATACATGTACCCACGATAATGCTTATATTGATTTCACAAAGCACTAGTATGGTCACCGAAACCAATGTTTTTGTTTCAAAATGAAGCCTAATAAGTCTCTGTCAAGTGCTAATATTCCTTTTTGTCTGTGCAAGCCAATTAGTACGTCTAAAACATTGGAAATTTTCTTTGGCACCGCACTTATTCTTTGTGTGACCACAATTGTATTCTTGAATTTGTGAATTCTTGACCGTACACACCATAGATGCCACGCAAGAAAGGCTAATCCTTCAAAAGCTGCGAACAATTGATGAATTTCCTGATATGACTGGTACTCAAGAATTGTGATGTGAGGATGAAATTTTGTTGGAAAGCAAAAACATTCTGACTGACAAATACTCTTTTGTTTAGTCAGGGGTTTGTGACTTGTAACTGATGTTTTGTACAATAATTATTATATTTTATGATACAAAAATTTAATATTAATTTTTTTAATGATAAAATTAGAGATGATAAGACAGGTCACGACAATATTATTTGACACTAATTTTAAGCAAATAAATAAATTTAAATATGAAAAATTTAATATGAATAATAATCGTATTGTATTCGTATTGCTTGTTTATTAATTGTATCGTATTCGTGTTTAAATTTTTAAAATAATAATCGTATTATATTTGTATTATTTATTTATTAATTGTATCGTATTTGTGTTTGAATTTTTAAATTTGTTTATTCATTTAAAATAAGAATTATAAATGTATAAATAAATCGTAAATAAATTTATGTCATAAATAAATAAAAATATTGTCACAATTTATTTGTGATTTGTATACAATTTGTTTATAATCTATTTAAGATTTATTTATGATTCGTTTATAATTTATTTATTAATCATATTTAAACAAGTTTTTTTAATTCGTTTATAACTTATTTACGATTTATTTATAATTTATTTATTAACTATGTTTAAATAAATAATATTTAAATTAAATATTAATTATATTCATGTTTGATTTTTTTGATATTATTAATAAATAAATTAAATTTAAATTAATAAACAAATTAATATGATATAAATATAACACTATATAAATATAATTTAATAATTCAATTTGCCGCTCTTATATGAAAAGCTTTGGTTATACATTCAAATATGACACCATCAGTAGTTACTCATTTTTTGCACAAAACATAGCAACATTTTGCCACCATTAGCTTCAACAATTGAGATGGGATTACATTCGAAATGGAATACTAATTTAGATTAGAAGACAGTATAGTGAGTTAAAGGTTGGATGTTTAAGAAATTGTACCATCTAAAACTGAATATGCACAAAATAAGTAAATAGACAAAATTAAGTCCAATATAAAATAAAATATGAAGTTGTAGTTGAACGCAGGTGAGTGGAAAACAATGGGGATGCAGAAATGACGAGGTATTTTGTTCACACTTGATGACAGACATGAATGCGTTCTTGCTGCAACCGTGACTCACGAGGTATTGTTTGATTTTGGCTGGGACACGTGTCCATTTAAGGCTTCTAAGACACAAGACTATCGTCGATTTTAATTATAGAGTCTGTCGCCTTGTTAAAGTTGGACGAGTTCAGGCATCCACTAAGTGCCATACGAAATGCAATGCAGCTGATACGTTTAGCGAGTTAACCTCCTAATCATCAAACCAACCACCAATCACAGTCACAGTAGCAGGTTTTCCGAGTTAGAAAAGCTGGGTTCGCCCAAAACTGAAGCCACAACTTCTGACACAACCAAATACAACAAACTCGGCAGCATTAAGTCAAATTGTAAGGTTGTGTGTGTGTGTGTGTGTGTGTGTGTGTGTAAAAATACACAATGAGTTCAATCATGTACTCAGGCATTTATTTACATGGTTATTACTCTAAAATAACATAAATTATATGGGAAAACATTGATCCATTTCCATTAGATAAGATAGGTAGTTGACTCAATAACATGAGAATTCTTTTCCCATACAGGCCAACCATGTATTCTTCAAAACTAAAATTTACACATTCATTGGACATTAGAAGACCACTTTCTAGATTGACAGTGAAAAGCTATTCAGAACTCGTATTAATCTCAAACAAAACACAAAACTTTCAAGTAAGCATAGCATGCAAAGGAAGCATTCACCAAGTGAGGAAACTGACTTTAACTTTTGGCATAACCATAGAATTCAAAAAGAATATGATGTTATTTCAGATTTCAGTGAAAAGAAACCTTTTAAATTTCAGAATGCACTATTTCAAGCAGTATTAAAGTCAAATATCTAAAAAAAAATTATTTGACAAAAAATAATGAGCTTAAGTTTCTCCCTGTAACACATCCTACAACTGAGAAAATCAATAACTACTTACATGGACGATTAGAATCAATAGAGACCCAAAAATTTCCACCAGAAAGTTCCAACAACTCCCCAGATGACAGCATTGATTAGAGCCACAATAAAGCCCATTTTGAATACATCAGGAAGGTCTACGTAACCAGCTGTTTCATACAAAAGCAATTAAAAGTTTGTCAATCCCCGTTTCAAGAGGAAAGAGAGTATTTTTCAAATATTTGGTGTTTGGTGGTTTTGGAAAGATTCTAAACTATTTCCCTTTTTCTTACATACAATCAAAGTAAAAAATAGAACAGAATTGAAGGGGAAGAAAGACATACCTCCATAGTACACAGCAGCTTGACCACTGCTGTAATGTGTTATAGCACCAAATAGATTTGTATTGTAAGCTAAAGCAAGGGCTGCCAACACACCAGGCACCCCAGCTGCCAAGTGCATTGCAAGAAATGCAGAATATAATGCTCCAACATGACCAGTTTGACTTGCAAACAAGTAGTGGATGAAGAAGTAAGATGCCTGAAGAACAGCAAATGCAACCGGCCAGCTCAAAGACAAAGACTGAAGGCACTTGGCCACACAGTCAGAAATCCAAGTTACGACACCGAGATTAGTCAATTGGCCTGCCATGCCCACTAAAACAGCAAACCAAGCCAAGGTATCCCATGCTGACTTTTCACTTAGGCAATCATTCCAATCAAGGACTCCCAATAAAAGGAGTATTGATAAGCCAATCATTGCAGCTACAACACTTGGTACACCAAGAGCATCTCTGCATATCAAGAAAGCAGTACGGATTCATCATGCCTCTATGATGAATTTAGAAAAAACAACAAACAACAGGTATCACAGGAATTTATCGAGTGCCTGCTAGGATATAAGATGTCATGGATATAAATGTCACATTTGAGTTTATCTTTCTGAATGTTATAATTCTTTGGAGCAGTAAATCTACATGAATGCACAAATATAAATAAAATCGAAATCATCAAATTTTATTAGAGAATTCCAGAAGTCAGTAGAATGTTCGCTATCAGGGAGAATGACTTCAAACTCCCATAAATGAGAAGATTTCACCGTTATACACAAATAATGGTCAATATCAACCTAATTCGGGTACTAAATAAAATAAACAAATCAAAGGTTAATCGGTCCACTAATAATTACCGGTTACAAAATATCAAATCTCACTTATTGCAGTCCTCAATCCATGCACTCCTCAAAAACCAAAAAGGAATTTATAACAGAAAATTAAATCGTGCAAGGGTCATAAATAATATATCTGTTGCAGCTTTGGCATGCCAGACTCGATAGGATTGGACTCAATTATGTTTAATGATATCTTGTATGTGGTACAATCCAAGATTGAACAACTAAATGTTTAGATATCAATTCAAATTCAACTATAAAATACATTTCTATCAATTTACACTAATAACTTTGTAAATGCATATTTGTTGAAATTTTTTTGGATTAATAAACTGATAATATAAAAAATAAATTATTTATCAGGAACATTTTTATTATGATAATTACATGATTAATTATAACTTTATTTTAATTAATGGTTAAGAACTATTGAGTCAGTTCTAAGAGTGTGGGATTATTTTGTTGGAGATTAGTCCTAAACTGTAAAATACCAAACAAGCATAGAATGAAATTTTTCCTGTCCAATCCAATGCACTAAACACACAATTAATGCAGGATGTCAGAAAAAGTATTCAGGGGAAATATAAATATTAAAATTTGCTAGGCAATGAACTTTGAAATGATATAATGAAAAAAAAAAAAGACCACGATAGAAACTAAAAAAAAACATTTAATAATGAATATGGACATTGTCGGATATTGAGGAAATAAATATATATGGGGAGTGAAATTTTAACCAAAAAGTAACAGAAGTTAAAATTCAATAAAATGAATGGTCTGTTAAGGACTAGCTGAAGGTTTAGATAAACACCAACTTTTGATTGGGAGCCAATTTTAACCGCTCACTTTTTCACTTACACTTAAAATCTAGTGATTTTATCCCTCAGTACCTCAATCCTAGATCTACCCTAAATGTTTGTTGTAGATAGAAACAATAATAAGTTCTCTCTTTTACAGAGTATTATAGAAAATAAAATGTTTCTGCTTACAGTTTCTCAGTACAGGTGATTAAACTTAAATTATAAACATAACAAATTATTCACACAAATTGATTAGGAATGGATAGGCTAAAGGGCTGGCACAACTGTTAAATGATTCATTCAAACACTAAAACAGTTATCCCAGTATCTCAACACTGCAAGGGAGGAGCAAAACACTTAATCCACTACACATTGGAAAATAAAGAAATCAAATTAAAAAAAGAAAAAGATGTAAAGTATGCATACTGATGAAGTTTCTACAAGATTGTTAAATCTCGCAGCTTAAGGGCTTACCAACCCACAACATCAAATCTAAAGTCTAATAGAAGTTCCAGTAACAGTAAACTCTAAAATTTGTCCTATCTCCATTCACTGTCCAACAAAATCCCACAGAAGATTTTAAATGAGGCAGCTGAATACTATAAAAGAAAGTTGACAGATTTCAAGAGTGCAGAAAAGGTCTCATTTTTTGTTCAAGATCACAAACTTCAATTTTCCAGAAAATACAACTTTAGGAAAATAAATGATATACAAATAAATAACCAAAACAAGTAGGTGTTAGACATTTATAGTTTTGGATAACTGACTTTTCTCTTTAAACATCAATACAAAGAATGCACAATGAAAGGAGTAGGACTACATAAAAATAAAATGTAAGGTACATCATCCAATGTAAAAGGGATGTATCAAATAAGCCAAAAATAAATAATAATCAATCAAATCGTGGAGGGGCCAATAGAAAAGGCTTAAGCAACACCAAAACACATTAAAACTTAAAACTAGAACTTTAGCAGGTCTTTAGAGTAAAGACACTTTACACAACAAGATGAAGGGACTAATAGAAAATAGTCTTGATTAGCGCCATTATTCTAGTAAAAGTTAGAATAAGGGGTTCCAAACTAATATCTTGTTTCAGAATTTAGACTCAGCCTGCCAAGAGATCTTTTAAGCAAATCATACATTTAAGAAACCAAATACCAGTTTCATGAGCTTAGTTTGTAAGATAGAACTCAAAGGACATATCTGTCAGCAAACGCAGGCTGGTATGATGTGACTGAAATATAAAATGAAAGTGTATACACAAACTGGTGGTCTGAAAATCACAATAAGAAAATCAAGTGAAACCAAACGCTTACTTTGGGAATAAAAAATTGCAAAATTTTGGACGGAGGAAGAAAAAGAACAAAGAAGGGAAAAAAGAAAAGAAAAATGCATGTTTTGACTCAAAATCAAATCTTTCAAATATTGCTAATGAATTTAATGGAGGCTCCAACTGTTAGTTTTATGTAAATTTATAGTAATCAATGAGATCTAAAAGATAACGCATACCCAAAGACCCACAAAGAAACTGCAAGAACCATTGTCCCAACCATGATCCATTCATTTGCTGTGACAGGACCCATTTGTTCCAGTTTCTTTGCAGCCATAGCAGGGGCTGCTGGCGTGTCTTGAACTTCGGGAGGACAAAGCTTGTATAGGATAAACGGAGTAGCTATAAGAGAGATAATGGCTGGTAAACTAGCAGCTTTGAACCAAGATACCCAAGGGCTTGAAACTATTACTCCAAGTTCCTCAGCTAATTTAAGGCACAGTAAATTTTGAGCTGCCGCAGTCAGGAAAAGAGCACTAGAGTTGCAAGTACACTGTGTTGCATCACAAAAGGAATGAATAATTCAGAGGTTGACATAATGAGAAAGTTAGCAAAAGAAACTGATTATGTAACGTTTACACTGAATAAGTTAGAAAGACAAGGCCACAGAATGGGGCCAACTTTTCACTCTGTCAATTGGAAATATTTTAAAAAGAAAAGCAATAATAAGTAGCTAAACAAATAACCTAGCCTTTTTTAACAAGAGTAACATCACAGGATAGCAGGTATCGAAAAGAGCACATGTGGAAAAAAAGGAAGGGGAAAAAGAAGAAAAAGAGGAACTAAACAAGAACGTGAGCACAAGGATCAAGCAATTTTCTCTCCTAAATATGCCCAAAAAATCTTGAGGATCCTGCCTAGAAAGCTAATTTGTCTACGTCATAAATCATCATAATCAGACAATTATCTAGATCATGTAAAACAGAGAAAAAAAAATACCAAACAGAACAAAACATAAATTCCAAAGATTTTTCAAGCTTTCCAAATGAAAGAACTTAAAAAATCAAAAGATGTTTTTCTTTGAAAATATAATCAAACAAAACAATCTCATAATATTTTTTTTTTTTCATCCGAAAAATGCACACTTGGAACAAACCAAACCACTATTAAACAGAAAACTCCCAAACTTGGCCTCTTTAAACCGAAACAAGTAAAAGGAATAAATGACATATCAATGTAGGATGCCCATTTTAGTTACATATACACTCAAAGATCGTAAAGTAGACATGACAGATATATGAAAATGGAACGCCTGTACTACTGATTCAGCAAACATGAATATAATACAAATAGGCACACTACGGGAAGTGTAAAAGAGGTTGGTGTCCCCACATTTTCATCAATCTTTTTTCACTTTTACATCTTTAGTCTTCTTCTTTTAACATGCCCATGTAGAGCAAGCTCAACTGAACACTTAGTTTTCTATAAAATTTAATTGCACAAAATTAAGAATTTCAATAGGTTAGCCTCCTAGGATTTGACAAGGCACCGTGGATCAGTCATTGATAAAAAAAACCCACAAGGCTTGTAGAGCACTAAAACCTATCGCTAAACACTGTACTCCAAGCAGATCAAAGATTCATGATTTCACAATAGAGATCCTAAGTATGTAAATGATCAATTCAGTAAAGTATTGCAGCACATTGGTGTATCTTAGTGCATTCCTGAAAATGCTACAAGCACAAATTCCTACATGTTTTATTCATTCAACATCACGGACAATAACTTCTATACTTCAAATGGCTGTGCACTTGTCTTTGTAAGGTATTAATTTAGTTCAGTATTACTATGTCTCAAGGCTTCTACAAAACTACACCGGAAGAACTGGAAATGTAGTCACAACTCTGTCAAGCACCCAGAATAGTTCATATTTAAATGCAACTGTTCACTATATAAAATTATCAAATAAACAAGGTTGGGCCATTCCCTTTCTCCATCTCTTCCTCCTTTCCACTTAAATAATTCGAAGAGAAATAAAGAAATAAATTATATACTCTTCCAAATCAACTAATTAACAACCTCAAATGTACTTTTGCTAAAAATTTAACTTGCTCTGAAGATTAATGATGAGAGGTTAAACATAACTGAAAATAAACAACGGATTCTGTTAACGTATTTTAGACCATTTGTATCAATCCAGCAAATAAACAGTCATAAATATTACATCACATAACCGTTAAACAGACAATTCAAACACTGTTGCATTACTTCAATCACAGTTTCATGAAAAATACAGAATAGTAACCTGAAATTGAGACTGAACAAGATACGATCCTAGCTTCCTGGAAGTGGAATCTCCAGGATTACTGCCAGCAGACAACGATAGAGACTTAATTATTGGCAAGAAAACACCGCCAGCTCTGGCAGTTGTACTGGGCATAGCCGGAGCAATAAGCGCCTCACTGAACGTCAATCCGTACGACAACCCCAAGGTACTCTTCCCCAACCACTTCACAAAATACGTTGCAATTCTATCCCCTAGTCCAGTCTTAACAAATCCACGTGCGAAAAAGAATGAAATGACGATTAACCAAATCACTTCATTAGTGAAAGCACTGAAAGCAGTGGAAAATGCTAATGTTTTGGTCACAACTGCCGTCGTCAGGCCAAGAAACGCCCACGCGCCAACTGGTAAAGGGCTCAAAACAAGGCCCGCGATTGTCGACAAAAAGATTGAGAGAAGTTGCCATGCTTGTGGGGTCACTTCGACGGGTTTAGGAACTAGAAAACGAACAATGACCCCAATGGAGACAGAGATAATGAAAGGGAGGAGCTTGGCTCCTTGAGGAGAAGGAAGAGGTGGAGGAGGAGGAGGTTGATTGGGTATGATTGAAGTAGATGCCTGGTCGTTTTGGGAGGAGTGAACTGAGAAGTGGGGTTTGATGGGTCTGGGCAGAGGAGAGAAAAGGAGAGGTTTGGTTGATTGAAGAGTGGGGAATGGAGGATATCTATGTGATGGGAAAATGGGGGGAGGAGATTTGGAGATGGGTTGGGAGGATCGGCGGAATAAGGAGAAGCGGGAGGAAAGAGAGAAAGAAGTTGCAGTGGCGGAGGTGGTGGAGAGAGAATGGAGGACAAAGCTCTCCATTGTTGAAATTGCGTTGAGTTGCGTTCTCAGAATCAGAGAAGCCTAATGTCTGTTTGTTTCTTCGGCAAACACAAAGCTATATGCTGAGGGCTTAGATTACATCTGTTAAATGGGGACACAGCGGAAATTCCAATGCTCTTGCCGTTGGCTAGTGTATGGCTCTTTGTATGACGGGGGAAAGGAACCGAAGTCCTTTCTTTTAAGGTCATGTTTGATTTGAAGAACAGAGTCTTACCCGTTGAGATTAACTAATTGATAAATTTAGCTAGGAGCAGCGTATTTTGGATATATTCTTTCGCGCAAGGGATTTAAATTTAGATTTGACTCTGAAATAATATATATATATAT
>CP135563.1:4263128-4284634 GCA_032401905.1 Swietenia macrophylla | reverse complement strand
CACAATCTATGAAATGATAGTTTAGACTAGCCGGTATTCGGCCCCACTCATAAGAATAATTTTTAATTAAGCAATATTTATATAGCATTTGTATTATTGTTTAAATCTTTAATATATTTAAATATCTAAATTTAAATAATAAATTCATTTTTCTACGCTTAAAATCTAAATAAAATTGTTAAACAGTTTTTTTTTTGACAAAATATCTGGAAACCAGTATTACTTTTTATATTTGTGCTCTTATAGATTTTAAATGTTGAATAAATAATAAAACATCATGAAAAAATATAAATAAAATTTTATAAGTAAAGATCATAAATTACTAATTTCTGTTATTTGATAAATATTATATTTACTCATATAAATTCCAAAAATAAATAAAAAAAATCATGCAAATGTTAATGCTCTTCAATGAAATGATATAATAACGTAGTATGATGTATAATCTTTTTTATTATTATTATTTTAGTGTATAATGCAACCTTTTGAAAGATTTCAATTGGAACAAAGCAAGAATAAAATTTGTACCGATAATTACAATTACAATATTAAAAATAAAAAAAATAAAAAGAAGGGCCAAATTTATATTGATTGAGAGAGTTAATAATTTGACTCATAATCTTAAACACGCCCAAATAACTTATGGCATTGCCAAAGGCACTTCTATCCTAACGAGCAATGAATATATACTGATCAATTTGCTCGTGTCGTTCATGGATGGCACAAGTCAAACAAATCCGAAAAAACAGAGCAATCAAAAATTAGTAATGTCCTACAAATTTTTTCCTAACAAGGCAGCATACATTGCTCAAATCAAAACATGATGAACAAAAAATCTGGGAGGAACTAAAATTCTTTTAGCAAACAGAACTTAAAGCAATTTGACACCAGCTTCCCTCAAAGAATCGATCACAGCCTTCACCTTACCATGATATCTCTGTTCTCTCTTCAAGAAAATTGAAACAGCAGGTATATCCTTCACAAGCAATCGCTCTCCTAGTATTTTCCCAATCTTGGCGGCAGCTGCCACATCTCGAGTGCAGCCTATGCTTGACCTCAACGCCTTTTCTTGCGAGCTTGCAGATGAAGCCACTGTTGCTGTTGGTGAGTGGATCACTTGTGCACTCACATACTTGTTTGTGAAGTGCATTTTCAGGACATATGGCTTCAGAAATTTGGTAAGTTTGGGTGGCCTAACAGGTGGAGGGATAACCATCTCTGCTTTGCAAATAGATTAGGCATTGAATGTTCAGTATAAAATTAAAAGTTATACAGTGGCTTGAATTACACAATCAATACAAACACATCCCTTGAAATTTATTTATAAGATGATCAAAATGCATAAAGAATAAGTTCAAATTGAGATGTACATGTAATAAAAGCAGTTCTTCATACACCAATTAAAAGTACTTTTACACATTAACTCTAGATGAAGGATATAACTACACATGATAACTTCCAAAATTCCATCAAGCGAAGAAATAGCAGCAGACTGAATTAAATTATGACCCTTTGAGATATGACATAAGATGCACATAACCAAAATTCTCAACCTCACAGTTCATTGGTCTTGTTGCAAAAACTAACAAGCTAATACTAACTCTTTCCTTTTTATTTTTCATTTTATCTATGAAAGAACAAGCACGCATCTTGCCATACGGAAGCTTGTGCATCACAGAAAACTCAAATTCAGATAAAGAATTCAATATGCTAAAAACCATGCAATCTATGCAACACAAATTGAAAGATGCAACAATATGATGCATTACAGTTGCGCCTGCATGAACATGTTCACATACAAAATGACAATAGACTAAACCTTTCCTGCAAAGATCTCCAAATCCAACCAAGTAAAATTAACACACGTAGTGGACAAAAGGAAAAACACATAGTTATTGTCTAGATAATGTTATACATGCATCTCATTTCCACTGCTCCAACAGCTCATTTCACTCTACATAATGCCAAATGGAGTTCTAATCATACAAGATAGCAATAGCATAGTGAGCATTCATTTTATGAATGGTTGAACAAGGGTGAGCAAAACAGGGTACAGTTCCTGTTCCAATCTGCACTAAATAAATTCAGTTCATAAATTTTGGAACCAGGACCCACCATGTTTAACAGGCATGTTTATCAGTGCCGGCGTACCCTATTTATAACAAAGCGCTTGTAGAAAAAAAGATGCACAACAATTAATTCAACTAAATCCTAAATGATTTCCAATTCTGTGGATATAACCATCACATTCCACAAACTGATCATAGCAATAATTGCTCCATGATTCCGAGTCCATTCATTTATGTTCAGAAAAGTAACAGCTACCATGCATCACAAGAAAGCTTTAAACAATAGCCCCAACCATTTGCCATACCTTACTTTTAAATAATTAGTTGATAAATTTTCCACATTGCATGTGAAAAAGGATAGTTCCACATACTGATGAAAAAATGCATAAAGCAGAGAAGAGAAGAATCAATGTAAAGAAGAATATATAAAAACAATTTCGTAATATTAATTCATTAAATCTGGTTGCTGCTAACAAGTAGAAACCATAACCAGCAAAGAAGAATTCCCAAGTGTTCTGGATATCCCTGACTGAACAATCAATTCACAAGCTCTTTTTGAAACTTTAGCCTCTAATCATCAAAAAGTAAGATCTAACCTGTAATGTTTGAGAAGGAACCGATCTTTTCCACACTAATCAGTGTACAATGACATATCATTGAAATAGATCAAGCACAAATAGATCAAAACTAAGAACCTTGAAACACAAATAGATCGAAACTAAGAACCTGGAAAGTAATTTCTCAAAGAGATTAATGTACTACATATTAAGTACACAGTCATTTCCATTTCCTTCCTTATAAACAAATAAAAATAACCAGATCAAACAAACAGAAACAAACTCTACACATAAAAAATTCAAAAAATAAGTAACATAACAGTAAACTGAAACAAAATGAAATAAATTGGAAAAGAGAAACAACAGTTTCTTGCTCGTGAGGAATTTGTCTAATTTTCCGGGCTTCCCTCTTCAAATTGGGTTTCCTCCCAATTCGCATAAAATTTGTTTCATAATTATTGGGACCCTACCAATCAAAACCCACCAACAAAACTGAATTTTCATGTTTTAGAAACACTCCATTCACCAAATATCAGCCCCAAAAAAACACTAGCATTCAAAATTCACCAACAAAACCAAAGTAAATCCAAAACGCTAGTTTTATAATTAAAAATAAAACGAGAAGATGACTAACCAAAGCAGTGAAAATGAACCAGAGCAGAGAAAGAAGTTTCAAACCAGAATTTCTATCCGTGTTTCAAGTATCTTCAAAGTTGAAACAGAGAATAGAAAGGAATTTCGAAGTCAAACCAGAGGCCAGAGTAGAGAAAACGAGGTAGGCAGAAAGCACCAAGAAATCACAATCTTTTTTTGCCTAATTCATTGGGTTGGGTTGGGTTGGTTCGGATCATCTCAGGTTGGTTCATTGGTTAACCTAAAAGAACAATTGCTCTCCCCAGAAGTATCCAAGAAGAGAGTTGAAAGGCTGAGAGCGGCCATCCAAAAGAACTTGTGCATATAGTAGAAAGGAAACAAAATGAAATGAAACAAAATGAAATAAAACAAAATGAAATAAAACAAAACAAAATTAAACTAGTAAAGAAAAACTTTAATCTACTGCAAGAAGCAAGCCCAATTCAGTAAAAAATAAACACTAATTAATAATCTATACCCAAAAAGAAAAAACAAAAAATAAAAAACAAGAATATATTTTTCTAATGCATGCAAAAATTTTTAGAATCAAACAATACAAAAATGCAAATTCTAGTGCAAAGCAACTTGTTATTTCTAACAAGCATTTCATCAAAAATGTAGCAAATGTGAAATAATCTAAAACACAGACCATTAAACACACCAAAACAATCACAACAGTTGTAGAACAAAACCTAAAACAGAATTAACGTATAAAAGTAAGATTAATTAAATCCTATGTTTGGTAGCTGAGAAAAAGTGAGGGAAAGTTGCAGAAAATTATCAATAGCTGTTCTATTTAAGGTTTCACTACAAGGGAGTTTGACTTTTTTACGTTTCTTAATGATCTAACGATGTTAAATACGAATTTAATACCAGAAAAAGATGAAAACGGAAGTGTAAGGACAGCTGACCAGAAATCTTTTGCTCAGCAAGTTTCAGAGTTCACTTACTTTAGTTTTACATTATAATAGTATCTAACTTCCTAAAGTTTGGTCTAATATCAAATGGCAACCACACATTTCCAAAAATATTATGTAAGTACCAAATTGTTCAGAATAGGGATGGGCAAAACAAGTTTTAGTTTTGATTTCACTCGAAACTGAAACCTACCCTAAATAAATTTAGTTTCTAAATTTTAAAATCAAAATCTATACTGTTTAATACGGTACTCTGTTTTTCGATTCCTATTCGATTTTAGTTTTGTTGCAAGGTACCCCCACCCCCCCCAACTTACCAATTATCTCAATTTTTACATTTTTTTTAGCAAAGCATATATTGTAAAGGTCCTAAAGGATTGCTAAGTATAATAGTATATTTCCAATAACATTATTAATTAATCATGATAATCAATCATTCTTAACACGTACAACATGAACGAGTCCAATCTTTTGACAATATTCGACCAAGGAGCCTTTAATTGCTATCACATTTAATAATTAATCTTTTACATAAAAGAACGATACGAATGAAATCAATGATTGAAGAATTAAATATTTATATGTCAAAGAGAAATTCAAAGTTTTGAAAAATTTATACTACTGCTTTGCCTGTATAAGAATAATATTATTTGAATTGAACATTTCTATTGAATGGAAGAATAATATATAATTAGATGTTTGTAAGTGCAAGTGCAAAGTGCCATGTGAACCTAGTGCTGTGGTGGAGTGGACGTGAAACCACTTCTGGGCACCCTTCATTTATAGTAATCAATCATTATATATTTTCATTCCTCTCTCTCTTTCTGTATATAATGACTCTTGTTCTCTATGTATTGGAGGTTTTTTTGAAAAAAAGAAAATTGTTTCAGTGGTACTGAACTAGTATACTTGAAGGTTTTAAAATAGTATTTTATATGAATTTTGTTATTTTTGTTAATTTTATCAAACCTAAGCTAATATTAAGACTTGTATGCAAAAATATCGGGAAAAAATAATAACTGATAAAGACCATCTAATTAATGACCACAACCTTGATGCATTAACTATCGTCTAACTAATGACCACAACCGCCAGCACTGTAAGCTTGACCATGACTTTCTCAATATCTGCCATCATAATTGATTGTAATAAAATATAAAAGTACAAATAACTGATAAAGATAACATAGATAGTGATGTCTATGAGTTCATCGGCAGTTGTAGTTTCTTTTTTTAAGAAATATTCAAACATTAGTAAAACAAAAATATTATACTAAAATCATTACTCAAAGTTACTTAACAAGCAAGGCATACTTTGTAAGATTAGCTTGTTAAATTCACAATTCAATGAAATTCACTAAAAAGATACATTTATTTTTGTCTTTTTTGGACAATAATCATTAACCTTTTGTCTGTCTAAGAATGACATTGTCCTTCCCATAAAATGATAAGTCTTAACTTATAATACTAACTAAAACTGCTATTTTTGTTAAAATTTTATATCAAAATTACCATTAACACATATTTGAAGATACTTTACTATCATTATCTTTTTTTTTTCCCATTAACAAGTTTAAGACTGTAGGGGTGAGCAAAACAAGGTATAGTTCCGATTCCACTCGAACCAAAACCTACCTTAAAAAGTTTGGTTCATAAACTTTAAAACCGAAACCTACCCTATTTAATAGAGTACCCTACCCTATCGGTTCCAACCGATTCCAAGGTAGCCTGTTTGCAACACCATAACAATATGATGTTATATGAGAAACAAAACCAAATCTTGCTCTTTCGAGAAGTAACAAATTTAGCAACGAAATTTTCACTGCTTCAAATTTTCTGCATTCTGTTAGCAGTATTTAAAGGAGCTCAGACAAAGCCAGTTAATGGAAACTCATTGAAACTTTTTCTCCATTTTGGCACTTTCGACCAGTTTATTAGTTTCACATAATTGACCATCTTATGCTGCCATGCCAAGTAAGAGGCCTGGGCCAAATTTAACAAAGAAACAACAAAGATGAGTAAAGAAGACTAAACTGTACTAAAGATGAGAAATGATAGTACCAATCCACTTTATTCAACAAAAAAAGAATTATGAAAATAAAGATAAATACATTCCTAAGAGAAAATTTGACATTGCCCAATACCACCCAGCAGCACCCAGCTCAATTCACTGAAAACACCCTAAAACAGGCCACTCCAGCATTCAACATAGAAAATCAAAATTCATATCCCCGATCATATACATACTCAAATCAAATATTCAAACCTTATTCCCAAAATTTAGAAACACAACTGAACTCTTACCAGAAACAACAAAACAAAAATCACAAAACATTTAACAAAACAACTTTCAACATGAACACATACATATCAAGAAAAAAAAAAGAATAATTAATCTACATTGACTTCTGAAATCTATAATTACCACAAAATAACTAAAGCTCTAAACTTTCACCTCCATTTTCCTTCAATCCACCAAAATAACAATGATTCCACACAAAACACACAATCAACTCCAATCGACTACGCACTGAATCCAATTACCAAAAATCCAAAATTCCACTTCCGAGAGGACAATCAAAACTCAATTAACAATTCGAAAACGCACGGTTTTGGAGGTAGGGACATAGTGACAAAAGATTTCAAAAAACAAATCATGATTCTTTCAAACAAAAAATCAACACTTGTAAAAACATTTCATCAAGAAATTTGCAGGCACCACAACATCCTACACTTTACAAAAACCCCATTAATTCAACAAAATCCCATTACCCACAAAAATTTGAGAAGTTAAATAAAATTTAAAAAGATAAAGGCAACTTCAAGCATTGGGAAGAAACATACCAAAGAGTTAGACACCGCAAAGCTCTATTCTTGCTTTTTCTGTCTTCAAACATGTATGGGCGGTAAAACCTTTGTTCAATTGACAATCTACGAAACAATGTAAGCGGGAGTGTGATTAAATTGAGTGCTAGGGCTTTTCCGTTTGGGAACAAGTCCAGACGGTAATAGAACAATTTGTTACCAGTGTCATCGCTGAGCGGGTAAAATAGGTCGGGTCGGGTTGAATCGAGTTCGGGTAAAAAAAATTAATTGATGGGTTTGATTCTCGTTCTAAAATGTGTACAACTAGAACCAAACCCATAAAATTCGATTCTTCAATTTTTAAATTTGGAATTGAACTGAAAAGAGCCGATTTCGATTTTAGAATCGAGCCGACCAATTCGGTTGCTTGTAGTTCTAAGTTGAACTATAGCCGCTACACACTTATAATTCAAATCTTTGTTCCGAACTATAAAATAAGTTATCGAAATACTCACAAATCCTAACTTAAGATTATTAAATTATATGTTATTATGTT
The DNA here is from genome assembly GCA_032401905.1 of Swietenia macrophylla. Classification (NCBI taxonomy): domain Eukaryota; kingdom Viridiplantae; phylum Streptophyta; class Magnoliopsida; order Sapindales; family Meliaceae; genus Swietenia; species Swietenia macrophylla. Next base: position 4,277,098 of record CP135563.1, on the reverse strand, counting down.
TGTGAATACAAGTATATTTGTTCCCTAAAAAAATTCGAGTTTGAAGACACAAGTTGAAACACAATTTGTTGACAAGTTATATCAAATTCACATTACAATTTAAAATAAAAAAATCAAGAGAATCAAAACATTTGCCTAATTTCTTTTAAAAGTATGATATAATTATTTTTACTAATGTTGACAGTAATTATTTTGTTCAGATCTCAACACACAAATTTCTTTAATCTTGTGAGATGAATTTTTATTAATTTGAAAATTATCCTTTAATAAATTTTTTCATCTTTAATTTATTATAAAACAAATACCAATAGGAATGAGTGGTCATATTTCTACTCTCTCTCTCCGATATTTAAGTTCGTAAAAATAAAATATAAAATAAAAATATTTTATTCATAAAAAAATAAAGAAAATATGCTCTCTAATAAGAATTTTATTATTTGTTAATGCTTCTCTTTTCATCTTCTTTTTTTTTATTAAAATAAAAATTTTAAATAATTACAAATATTAATAATCCCACAAATGATAACTTTCCATAATAGATAACTCTTGTAATTATAGGCAAAAACTAACTCTCAGAATCTCACATATTATAACTATCTCCAATTTTTTAATAGTAACAAAATTCAATACTAGAAATTAAAAAATATAATTTCTAAAATTTTTGTTTCATTATTATACTTCTTTATCTTTTAGAAACTATATTTAGTCTTGTATAGTAGTTAGACTAGTATAAGTGTTATAGAATTTTCGAGTTTATATATAGTTCTTTGAAGATTTTCAAACCTTTATAAGATTTTAACTCTTCACAAATATATGAATAAATTTTAATTTAATTTGGCAAACCTACAAGATTTTTTGATTTGCATAGCTTATTAATTCAATTAGCAAAAGTATAAGTCTATTAGACAAACTTGTAGGTCTTTAAAAATGCTTAGACTTATATAGATTTTATAGAATCTGTAATCTTATATAGACCTCTTGAAGTTTTCAAACTATTCACAAAGGATTTAATTATAAATATTTTTTAAAGATTGATCAAGTACAAAATTAACAATATTTTTTCATTGAAATACATAATTATAATTAATAATCTCTCTGGGGCATAACAATAAATTTTTCTTTGACGACATATATCATTTAAAATAAAACTTATAATTTAATATTCTGTTAAGGGCATACTTGTAATTGGCTCAACAATAGCATATGCATGACTAAACATAAATATTTTAATTATTTATAAGATAAAGCATAATTACTGTTTCTAGCAGGGTTTACCTGTAATTCGCTACCAAAGGCTGTGAAAAGCAATAGTTACCGTGGCTTTCCATTTTTGTCATTTCGGGTTTTTTTTTTTACCATATATTTTTAGAAATAATTTTGAAAAAATAAATCTTATATGTAGTGAAACTCGTCAACAAATCTTCATTTTCTAACATATTAATAGACTTTTAGAAAGTGAAAAAAAAAATCACAAATTGCTAATTTAGGGAACATATAATTGAATAACTCTAATTTAGAAAGAAATATTTTACTAAACTTTCTTACTAGAAATAAGACTCTCTCACAATTTTTGATATACATGAATAAGTTTAATTTTAGAAATTTTTGCCCAAAAAATACATATAAATAGATTGTGTAAAATAGATGTGTTTGGCTTTTGGGAGCCACATCAATAAAACAAGAAAAAAAAATAACAGTGAACGAATTTTTCATCAATAATATATCATGTGTATCATATTGCTCAACTAATAGTCATTTTAAAAATATCAATAAAATAAATAGAAACATAATACATTCTTAAACATCAAAATCAAAATAAATATAAGTTGTGAATCATTCTCACTGTAACACGTAAAAGAGTTTAATTCTTCCAAAATATACATACATAAATGTATATTACACTTTTAGCGTATTTAAAGCTATGTTAACATGTATATTAAAATCATATCGACTGCGTATTCATGGATCTACTATTAAATAACTATATACTTTATCATTAATTAAATTAATCATGCATAGGCAAGTCAAAAGATGTAAGTATATTCGTTCGTTCACAAATAACTTTTTAAATTTTCATCATTAAAAAAAATAAATAATAAAGGTCGTCTCCTTATCCTTTTAAAAGGTCGTCTCCTTATCCTTTTAAAATTATCTCTGCAGGCTTAAAATGACTTTTTGTTTTATACTCTACGAACGTTGCCAATTATTGAAGATAATTTTTTGTTTGGATATTAACACATGAATTTTTTTGATTTGTGGGATGAGTTTTTCTTGATTTTAAAGTCCTCCAATAAATTTCTTCATTCTTAATTTAATGTAAAACAAACATTAATAAATATAAGTTGTCATAATGATATCTTCTCCAATAGCTTAAGTCAATAAAAATTAAATATAATATAAAAATATTTAATTCGTAAATAAAAAATAAAAAAATATGTTCTCTAATAAGAATTTTGGTGTTTATTAATCATCTCTTTAAAGCTTAATGACATTCATTCTCTGTTTTCTTTCATCTTTTTTTCCTTCTCTAAATTAAGAATTCTATGTAGTTACAAACATTGATAATCGTTTAAATGATAATTCCTTATAACTAATAACTTCTCTAATCATGGGCAAAAACTAACCCTTAAAATCTTATATACAACCACTTAGTTTTTGACGATTATTTTTCTCCACTGGATGTTAATTAGCAATTCCCAATTTCTTAGTACTTCAAAATTTTTTTTCATGTCCTCAAAGCAGAGTACATGATTTAAGATTTTACAAAATAATTTAAAATTAAAGAATAAAATTCTAGATATTTTGATAGAGTTTTTCTTGTATTATAGGTATTTAAAATTTAAACTTGTAAAATTTTTAAATTCCTATAGTACTTTTAATATTTTTCGTGAAATTCTAAACTATCATAATAACGACAAATTTGTCATAAATGGAGTCTCGAACATTCATTATATTAAAACTTAATATATTATTCTAACTATATATGTACAATCTTTAGTATAATAATAATTGTTTAATACATACAATTTACACAAGAACATATTCTTTAATTTCTTCCAAAATATATCTAGTTAAAGAATAGAGTTGTCTCCCATCCACTTAAATTTCAACTGCCTAAAAGAATACCTAAAAAGTAAATTATCAGTCAAAACCTAATAGTTAACCACATATAAAAAAGGGTTGCAAAAAAAATATTAATTATTATGCTTTTAATTACTTTTCTCATAAATAAGCAAAACAATAATAATGAAAACAAAACAATAATACAATTTTGTTATACTATGTGCAATGAATAATTTTAAAATATTATTCTCAATAACTGCTATCCAAAAAATGTATAACATGCTTGCTTTTGAAACTTTATATTCAAGGACTACCATCCACGATTTTAAATTTATAGGTTTTTATCGTGGGATTGAAATTAAGTCCATAATCATCAGTGTTAAATAAAAAGTTCTACATTGTTTCATAATCTAGGCATACATAGTAATAACAAAATAATTTATTTATACTATTTTAACAATATTTCATAAATATCAGAATCATAATTTAATCATAATAACATGGTTAAGTTTTTTTGAAAATTTATACAAAATATAATAACATAGTAACATATTATTTGAATATTAATTCCCATATTATACTATCAAACTAAAATATTGATATTTCTAAAATGAAAGAATGTCTTATATTTCAACATTTATTTCAAAATAAAACATTTGCATGCTTCAACATAAATTTATTTTATATTTATAATAACAATTAAGTGTAAAATCATACTTTCAATTTTTAAAGAACTAAAATACTTAATTATATATGAATTACCTATTGGGATCAAAATAAAGCCATCTCTTTTATGGCTTTACTTGCTTCTCCTTCTTTCTACTATCATCGCCTTATATTGTTTTACAAAAATTAATGCATAATTACTAAAATAAATTTATAACTTATACTACTTATATTAAAATATAAATTAATCCTCGACCTAGAACCGGTCTAAAATTTTTTTAGAATTTTAAACCTCTAAAATAGAAATTATTAATAATAAAAAATATAAGAAAATCTCTTAAAATATAAGTAATTATAAAAATACCCTAAAATATTTATAAACTAAACCTAAAATTTTGTATTTTGTAATCTTACATTAAGATATAAGGAATTCTATTATGATTTAAAAATTTTTAACTACTTGCAGTTAGATCTTTTTAATTTATAGGAAAAAATCTTGTAAATTTTGCATTTTTACTTCCAACCAAAATTTCACCTATTTTCATTAAATTTTCAAAAATTCTCAAAAAAATTTTCAATAAAACTATTAAATTTAATAAAAAATCTTATTGATTATGAGTTCAAGAATTTGAAATAAGGGAGAATCTAACTTTTAACCTATCAAAATAAAATTTTACGTATTTCAACCAATTTTATCACTTTCTAACACTAAAATATAAATATTTTTTTTTTCAAAATGAAACAAAAAAAATATTATTTTAAAATTTTTTTCTTATTTTTTTCTAAATTTCTTATTTCTCTTTTTTTTTTTCTTCAATCTCAATTTTGTTAGAGTATGCCTTAGAACCACTCGTATTATGGACTTTAGCGATATATTTTGTCTTGTACGTATATCATATATTAATGAAAAAAAGAGTTCTTTATTCACAAATATATAGTATTTTTTTAATTTAATCGTGCATATAAATAAAATATATTTGTGAATTGTCCAAATAATTTATTTAATAGTTAATGATATTATCAAAACTATTTTCTACGGAAATGATATCTATTTTGCAATGATATTGCATAATAAATATATTGAACGTCTTCGGTGGATATCATGAGATGATATTAGTACGGGTAATGTGATGATCACGTTATTAGGACATTAGTATGGATTAAGTAGTTAGAGAACTGTTTATTCGAATATGACCACACAATGATAAATTACATAGTATTATATGTAGTCAATAATTTATCGTATAATTATACTAATGTACGAAGTTGTCTTTTGACTTGAGACATCACTAACGAATTTGATGTAGATGCACATGGTTCATATGGTAAATAAGTATGAAACTAGTAACATCTTATATAACAAAACCAGTTTAGTTATGTGTTATTTACACTTAGAAACATATAATGATCAAGACGGGATCTATTGGCTCGATGTATGATATTGTAGTTACTACTGACTCGATTCGGATTCAAGTTCCTAGAGGAACATCAATAAATGGCTGAAAAAAGTAAATTTCTGACCAAAGTGATTAAATGTCCACGAAAGAGTTTATGGTGACAAGTTGATCGCATATTAATCGATGATTCATAATTTTATCGGTAAGGAGTTTTGATGTACCATGGACCCTAAATTGATTGAAATTAGATAACAGAAAGACTTGACCCACACAGTATGTACAATTGAGATGGAGATTGATAAAATATGATTTTGTTGTAAATTAGAGACTGTGACACATATTTAGATGTTAATCGTAGTCATTGAACTATCGAAAAGTTTGATAAACCTAAAAAATTTAAAATAAGTTAACGGCTATTTTATAATAAATTCATATAGTCACATTAATAATTAAAAGTAATGAGAATCATTTGGGAGAGATTAATATTATTAGTAGTGAGACTAGCATCTTTAAGATAATATTTAGGTCGAAATAAATGTGTATAATCATTATATATATTTATGAATTCTTTAAAATGTTTAAAGATTTTTTTTTAAAATTTACATTAAAATTTAATTTATTGTAAATTACATGATTAAGTTAATAATATTGATTATCTAAAAACCTAAGTGAAAATGTGTTATTCTGAGATAATTATAAATTGGCCCATATATATATGCTTAATTACGATTTGGTTAATAGTTAGCCAAATACTTGCATTTACATCCAAGCACTTAAATATTCAAAATGAAAATTATGAAATAATGACCATATTATCCATGACACATAATCATTTTTTTAATTAAAAGTGAGTACAAATTTGGAAAGGCATAGATATTTCAAGTATATATATATGCTTACTTTGCAAAATTGTATAATTTTGCAAGCAAAACAAAAGGCTCCTCCTCCCAATTCACCCAAGCCAAATTCTCAAACTTTTAGTAGTGTAAATTGTAGTATTTTCACATAATTAGAGGTAAATAATTATCCCTCATCAATCTAATATTGATTGAACTCATCCAAGGTACCATTTCATACATATATGGAATATATGTATATTTGGTCATGTATTTGTGAAAATACATGAATAAATTCAAAATTTGATTTCATGCATGTTATAAGCATTTTAATCCAACAAAATTTTCTTTTTCCTCTTTTCTTTTTTGCTCTTTCTCCTTTTTCCTTTTTCTTTTTTCTGCTTTTTCTTCTTCTTTTTCTCCTCTTTCCCAGTGCTTCTAGCTTCCTCTCCTTAATTCTATATTTATAAAGATTTTTCTTACTAACACATGCTTAAATATGCCATTACATGGGCCAAAAAAGCATAGATTAGAAGACGGGCTTAAAAAAAATTAAATTAGATAATGAGCTTAAAGAAATACTTGGGTTAGAATAGTATACTTTTTCTCTTATAATCACAGTAAAGATCAGAGATTTTAGTATTTCAAAAAAAAACTCTTTGATACTTAAATCAAAAGATGCTTTATAAAACTAAATTAGGAATTAGATAACTAAATTCTATATTTTATAAGAAAATTAATTAAGAATAGATTTTGATAGCATAAAAGTTAAAAAGGATTTTTTCTTGTCCCTTTTATAAATGAAAATCTTCTTTTACAAGTTTCCCTTAAGTAGGTTGATAAAAGTCAAGTTCCTTTTAACTTTTGTAAATAGGTAATTACCTAAATAGTGGGTAGTTTTGATTTGTCAGTGATTTCATTGCCACGCCCCAAATTAAGGTAACTGATTCTTAAGTTTAACATATAAAAATTTTAATTTAAATGCATTAAATTTTTTTAAAAAAAAGTCAAAAAGTCAAAAAGTGTCATGAGATCTTAAAATATGTTTAAGAATGATAATAAAAATAAATAAAATAAAATCTCATAAGAATATACAAACTCTCTATTTAAAAATAAATAATTTAAATTTTATTAGTTTATATAAATTATATATCATCACATAGTTAAAAGTTTGAAAATTTAAATACAAGTTAATAGGAATATATCAACTAACTAACAACTAGAAATCCACTCGTTTTATCTCTTAGTATCTAAATATACTACTTATTTTTTTGTATCCATAACACACTAAAAATATTCCTAAAGGGAAAAAAGAAGAAGTGAGCAAAATCACAGTACTTAGTAGAAATTTACATCACTTATCTAAACTAGTTTTACTTAAAAGTTTGTATAGTTAAATTAAAAATCATGCATGTTCAATTTCAATGAAATCATCAATAATGCTAAAATTGAAAATTTATACTTCACACACACACACACACACACAACAAAAATAAATATCATCAATTTAATTTAAATCAGTTAATACAAAATACACTAAGGGGGTGCATCAACATTTATCTACGACTCTTACCCACTCAACTTCCACTTATTTATATGCCTCAAACGCCTACTATGGGTTATACACTATAACTATAAAAATATTCAATACACACATAAAAGAAATCACCCATCATAATTATATATAAGTAATATGAAATATTTAATTAAAATTTGGGTATTATAATGATAAAAAAGTTATAAAATCTATTTTCTATACTATTCATCAAAATTATATATTTTATATATTTTTATAACATACATATAATATCTAGATAAAATATTTAAACTAATATAAATTTAATACGACATAATTGCAAGATATGTCATCTAAATATTTTATCATGAAAATACATAATTAATTTTAAATAATTTAAATTCATTTTAAGTCATAATTATAATCATAAATATATGCAAAATATATATTCAATTTATATTTTAAAAATAAATAATTAAGTAAATGACTGAATCTCTAATTCGATTGTTTCGATTTACGTATTTCCTAACTCAAAAAATTATTTGATAATTTTAAACTCACAGTTAAATTTCTCTTGCCAAAATGAGTCTAGCGGATACTTTTGGGGTTAAAAATAATGTTCAAAAGGCTTAAAACGGAAGGGTTGACTAAGAGCTGATTATTGACCAATTAACTTGCCAGTTAATGACGATGGCAACTTCGAATTTGATAATTTAAGTAATAGATCCCCACAAGTCTTATAGTTTTTGATATCTTAAATATAATGGTGTAGTCTATTTTTCCAACTAATGCACTATTTATCAAAAATTAGGTTAAAAGATCAAGACACTAGTGACTTTTTAGAAAAAAAATTCAATGATTTTTTGGTTTAAACTTTAAATGGTTTTGTTCTATTTGTCAATATTAGTTCACTAGTATAGTTGATTTTTGATAGAAAATCGGGGAGTTAAAAAGTTGAATTAACAATTTTTTGAAACTTTAAACAGGAATTTATTAGCTCGTCGAAAGTTGAATTAAAGTAAAATTTATTATAGTGGAATATTAAAATCAAGAGAGTGTATGGTCTGAAAATAGTGTCAATCATAGGTCAAGAAGAAGTTCATTAGGTAAATGATTGAAAAGTGAGAAGGGAGAAAGAGATGGGGTTAATTCAAAAATACCAAAAATGTTAAAGTATTTATAGAAAATATTTTTTAGAAATTATAGAATGATCTTAAACCTTTTTAAAATTATGCTTGAGCCATAAATATTCAAAAATCATACAATTTTATCTAAAATTTCTTACAATTTCATCCTCATTAAGAAGTACTAAATATCCATGTGTTTATTTGATATTTTTAAGGCATTATAACTTCTAATCCCTTAAAAAAAATTTTGTCTTCAAAATTCATCGTATATATATATATATATTTAAAAGTTAAATAAATACAATTAATACTATCGAATTTTGAATTTGAGCTTTTAAGTAGCTTATTATGATATTTTTATAAAATCTTAATAAGAGAAATTTTTTTACTATAGAGGACATTAATCTTACAATTTAAAATTTAATCTAGTGTCTTATCACATATCACATCAACCAATCATAAATTTATAGAAATATGATTATACTTACGTCAATAATATGCAAAATTAATTATATTCAATCTCTATCAATTAATAAGTTATACTGCGAGATTTATACTTAGTTATATCATATTTCATTCCTTTTTAACCATATTATTTATTTAATATCTTTATATATCTTATAACCTTTTGAGTGTATAGTAAGCTTAGCTTGATACTTCTATAGAAATATAATCTTTAAAATTAATATCACTCAATACAACCTCTTTTTTTATTAAGAAGAAAAATATCGTCTGTATTTATTCTCCAACTATCTAACTATTCATCATTTGACAATTGACTCATCTTGTTTTCGAATCTTTATTTAATTACTGTCTTTATTTCATTATCACAATAAGTGTTAAAACCATAACTATATTATAATCATAAGTTAAATGGCTATCCGTACAATATTGCAAGTTAAAATCTCTAGTTGTCATTAGTGTCTTTCAATCCTTTAAAGCTGTAAATACAAAAATTTTTATTAAATTTTAAACTTAAAGTATCAGCTATTATTTTAGCTTCTCTGAATACTTTATCTTACTTTCATCACTCAAGTTCAAATCAAATTAGAAGAAAAGATACTTTAACTCTTATAATGTGGGTACAAAAATCGAGAAAAATACAAACAAATATCAGAATGAGAAAACCCTACAAAAATAATTATTGCAAAAGCTTTTTACAAGCTCACTGAAGTGGCATATTAGGATGTTACAGCGTAGACATTAAGGGGAAGGACGTGTACACACCATGTGTGCTAATGAGTTCGGGCTTATGCACACTTCGCATGTAATGTAAGTGTGCCCTGTGCTTTATTTGCACCATGTGAGGTTTGTTACAACTTTAAACCATATATTGATACTTTAACTCATGGCATAAGTTCCAACATTGGTGATTCCAAGCATAATACTTGATCTTTATTTTCATGGTAAAAACCATGATTGCATGTCCATATTTTTTCTCACCTCATAACCCAAGGGGATGAGGTGGCATTATTTCATGTTTATTGTCTCCTAATCTTGATAAAATAAAATTTTACCCATGTGAACATTTCCTTCAATGTTGTAAGTTTATATTGTTTCTAGATCTTACAAAGGATCGAGAAATGTTTCTCCTTCTACCATCAAGTTTTTAATCATTACCTTATTTTATGAACCCTTGACTCTCTCTTTTTTCTTCCATTCTCTTCTCGATTGCTTCCTCCTTGGTTATTACTATTTTCTTTGCTTCTTGGTAAGCAATCTCATATGAAGTTACATGTTTTTTTTGTACTTTATACCAAAAGCTACACATTTTAATTCTTTTATCAAACCATCCAAACTGATTAGTGGATTATATGTCATTACCTCTAGTTCTCTAAAATGATATATTCTTATGAAATTCTTTAGACTCTCATTGGTCCTTTGTTTAATAATCTTCAAACTTCTTAGATCTTTTGATGGAATAATGACCCTTTTAAATTGTCTTGCAAATTATAAGCATAGTTGATCAACCAACTTGATACTCCTCCAAAGTAAATTTTTATAACAAAGTCAAACTTGCCTTTTCAGTATCAGAGGAAAGGGTTGACAAATCTCAAGATTCATTAAACCTTAGATATACATCGACTCATTGTATCTATCCATATACAATGTTTGGTTTGTTTGTCCAGAGTAGGGTGTAACATGCAACCTCTTAAATCCATAAAATAGTTGTAATTCCATAATCTCTTTAGATAATAATGACTTAACTTTGAATTTATACTCACTTTACTTTCGTTTTTTTCATTCTCTTTTTAATTCTCTAATTTTATCTTTCAAACACTTTAACTCATTAAACATATCTCCTTATTTTTCTTTTTTTTCTTTTTGTTAAATCCTCTCCCTTTCTCCTTTATTAATGAATCCTAAATGGCTTTTCATGTTCCACCCAAACTCATGTAAACAATAAGGTTTACTACTCCCTTACTTTCTCTTATATTAGATGCCCGCCTATTACCTTTATATATCCAAAAAGGTAAACTCACAACACTTTTGTTTACCTTTTTAAATAGTGGTAAACTTTCTCGGTCGAGGATTTTCTATATTCATATTAACCTCTTTTTTAAGCCTTTTAGTTGGATTTATATCTTCCCCTTTGACACTTTGGAGCAGTTTTTAAATTGATTGGTTATGTCTCACTAAACTTTCATCGTCATCTTCTTTAATGTTTCAACTTGCTTCTTTGCATCCTTTAGCAAGGACCCAACATACCTCAATCTTTCTTCATCATCACCCTTTTCTATTAAGGAATGGTTGTTCAAATTTTTATTATCATTTTAGGAAAGTTCTATCGCCACTTCATCCATATTTTCTTTTCTTAAAATCATCATTTGCTACCTTAAATTTGATTTTTTTTAATCTAATTACTCATAGACGACACTAGTTGTTAATGGCTATTTTTCTCTTTCATGATGTCAACAAGCAATTATCGATTTCTCAAAACTTTAAGATTTTTTCTATGATTATAGGAAAAATCATATATGCCAATATCCTAACAAAGACTCTCTAATACTTAAGTCAGAGGATGCTTTATAAAGTTAAAATAGGAATTAAATAACTAAATTTTGTATTTTATGAAAGAATTAATTAAAAATAGATTTTGATAGCATAGTAGCTAAAAATATTTTTCTCACCCCTTTTGTGAAAGAAAATATCATTTTAGAAGCTTCACTTAAGTGATTGATATAAGCCACATTCCCTTTAACTTTTGTTAATGGGTGGTTATCCAAATAATAGGTAGCTTTGATTTGTGGGTGGTTTTGGTTTTCTTTCGTGGGTAGTTTTGTATTGTCGATGTCAGTTACCATATCTTTTAAATGGTGGGAAAAGCTGAAGAAAAACATTTTGGGCATTCCTTGGGTTCTCAAGTACACGGTGTAGTTAGAGATCATAACTTCTTATTAAAGATAACATTCACCTAAGATAACTCATCAAGTACTCAGATCAATTAAGATGCTTGGGTTCTTAGGTGTTTGGGTCATCTAGAAAACACTTACTAAAGGTATAAATAATTGTAAAAGATGGTGTTTAAAAAAATTATAAATGTTAAATAGATAACAATTTTTTAATTAATTTTTAAAGTACTATTATAGTACACACACACACACACACATACATATATATATATATATATATATGAGCAATGAGTCGTGGACCTTGGTAAATTTATGGTCATTTTTATTTTTAGAGCAAATTAGTTTAATCGTATTTGAATTTTGTGTTTTGGTCTTAAATTAATTTTTAACTTAAATTAATATTTCATTTGAGATATAACACAGAAATTTAAAAACATGTAAGAATCATAAATTACATCATAACACAACTAATACATTGTGTTTGTACGTAGCATTGAGACTAAAAATACATTATAAATTTGATGGCCAAATTTATTCATTCGGCAGGAATATTCCATGGTATCTTTTTTTATGTAAATGTGTAGAATAATAATTTGCATAGATAAAGATGACTACTAAATTAATCCAAATAACATTAGCCCCTGGTCAAGCGAGGAAAATTTATGCCTTTGGTGAAGGGAAGAAAAGTGTGGTCAAAAGTCAAACAGACGGCAAGGGCATATATGGAATTAAAAGTATTAAACAGTATCACATTTGCAACATCCCGGAAGTGTGATCTATTCGCCATTCATGCACCTAAAAGAGGGGAATTGCATTTTTTAGTAATGAATTGTAGCCCACGGTTTTATTTTTCCCCATCCGGCGGTGATTGCATCACCTGTGGTAAATATTGTTAGCTCACCCTCATAGTTCTTGTCGACAATGTAAGTCAACGGTTCCAATTTGACGTAATAACTATGGTTAGAAGGTGGGATTTTTATTTTCTAAAATGTAATGCTGAAAATCTAAAATCAGTATTATTTTTAAACCAATAAAATGTTATTCATAAAAATAAAAATTAATATTTTTATTTAGATATTTTCAAAGTTAATGCTAAGAATACAAATTTATGTATAACTATTTCAAATAAACTAATGTGTAAAAATGTAATATTGCCCCATATTTATTTAATTAATTTTTTAATTTGTGCAAATTTAAGATATAAACTATTATTTATAGAATTAAAAATAATTTAATCGATATTTTGAAAAAATAATATTAATAATATAAACTCTTTCATTCAATCTGAGATGTAAAAGTATAAATTAATATAAAATTTTTTCACATTAAACTTTACTAAATTTAAAAATTTACTTGTAAATATATATATATATATATATTTTACTCTTAACCAATCTTTCTCTTACTGAAATTTTTCTATTATTAGAATTTGTCCATTCTAAATATTAATACTTCATCTTAATAAATCTATCACCTTTTATCTATTCTAGAGGTTATACTCTAAATCTCTAATTTAATAGATTTCACATTTTGTCTATTACGTAAGCTCTACTCTTAATGTCTAGAGGCTAGCATTCTATTTCAATAGATGTTTATTTAGACATTTACGTCAATTAATATTTACTTTAATAGACGTTTAATCTTATTAATATACCATCTACTTTAAATAAAGGTTGTAATTTTTGACACAATTTACTAATTCGATATTAATTCGATACAAATTTACGTTGAATTGACATAAAATAATATTATTAAATGAGTAAATACAACACGATTAATAATTATCTCGAAATTAAATTTAAAATTTTTGATACATAAATTCGTTTATAATATAATTAACTATTTAAATAATTATAATATATTAATTTATTTATAATTTAATAACTTTACTTTATATTTTTAAATAATTTAATTATATTTTTTATATTTTAAAATATATATAATTATATTTAGAATAAAATTAATTAATATTTATATTTATAATATTTAAATATTATAAAAATATATTATAA